>JACYFI010000821.1:0-13298 GCA_020975735.1 Ophiocordyceps xuefengensis
GTTTGTTTAATATATAAGATAAATGTTAATGAACTTTAGAAAAAAGCCTAGTGTAAAGCGATGCTAGGGGGTTAGTAAGCATTGATCGACTATTAGCTAAAAGGTATTGTAACATAATAAAATATAAAGATGAGTGTACTATAGTAAAAATATATATACAATCTAAGGTAGAAATAGCTAAATTTCTTAATAAAGCACAGAATTTACCTAATCACCTAGATCGAATTGAATAAAGGAGGTATTCAAGCCTAATTAATATTTCGTTATGACATTATGATTGAGAAATAGAAAATTAAACAAAATATATTCAGTTAAGAAAATTTAATAAATTGGTAGAGTATGAATTTAAATGCATTCAACTTTTAGTTAAAGCTGAACAGATCCATTTATAGTTGACAAAATACCAAAAGTTGCTAACTATCTTTTAATTGTAGATTAGCTGATCTATATTAAAATAACATGATATTAGCTAGTAATATAAAAAGGTGAAAAATTAATATTAACATATTTAGCCATGTAATTACCACAGACGTAGCTTCGCAGCCTTAGAAAAGAAGAAACATTTATATCATAACGCCCGGCGAAGCAAGCAGTTAATATCAATTGTTTATTATAAAAAAAAGTTATTATTAAATTAATATTCTGACTAATAATAAACCTATTATGCTTATATAAAGAAGAACTAAAAGAGATTAAAATAAGTACTAAAACACTTAGTAAATATTTTAAGGGGTGCACGCGCATTTTGAACCCTATAAAGAAGAGTAGTACAAAGGATTAGGTTTTTTCAGCACGCACATAAAAAGGTTTAAGGTAAGTGGTGTAGAGACACTTTACTTCGGCCTTAGCAGAAGTGAACTTTTTGCTAAACATATCAAATTGCGGAGACCCCTTAAAGGTAATTTTTTAACTGTAAATGATATAGGAACTAATACATGGGCTCAGGTAATGACTCGGAGGTAAAGTAAAATAAATAAGATGCAGAAGGAATAGGCAACCGCAGACAAAAGTGCCTAGTTAGGTATGCAGTTCAGTCGGACCTTAATGTGTGATGGGGTGGTTAAGAGGCGGTTAGTCTTTCGGCTTAGGGGCCACCCTTTGTTT
The DNA here is from genome assembly GCA_020975735.1 of Ophiocordyceps xuefengensis. Taxonomy (NCBI): domain Eukaryota; kingdom Fungi; phylum Ascomycota; class Sordariomycetes; order Hypocreales; family Ophiocordycipitaceae; genus Ophiocordyceps; species Ophiocordyceps xuefengensis. The sequence goes on from JACYFI010000821.1 coordinate 1,105, forward strand.
TAATCGCTTAAGATATAGTAAGAGCCCTACTTGACAATAAGTAAAAGGGTTTAAGTTTTTTTACCTGGTTAATGGGATAGTGGTAATTATATACAAACTATTTAGGAGAAAGTCCTAGACAACTTTTCCTGGGTTATGTCGGCGCCGGGGGAGGTAGGGTAGCTCTAATAAATGTAAAAAAAGGAAGAATTTCGTATACGGTTTATTTACAGGCATTTCCAGTTGCTTAAAAATTTAATTTTAAAAGGAGTATGTTGCACCTCCAACAACCTAATTTATTTTATTTTTTGTTAGTCCCAGCTATAACAATTAATATTCGGCTGTTGTACAGTACGCTGTTATACCCCAATAATGGGCTAGGTTAAAATCTTTAGGTGATATGGATTAGGGATATACTTTTTTTATGCTAGCTGTTCGCATCTTTGCTACCTTATGGTATATTATTAGGGGAGGAAGTCCATACTTATATATGCTTTCTTTAGGGCTTTAAGAAGTTACAGCCCAATTAATATAGCTATGTAATTAGCTTTTAGAGTTCAGTATTATTTAAATGCATAATAATTGATAAAATAGTTTAAATTTAAATGACAAACCGTACAGAAGTTTCAAAAATAGGTATATGAATAGTTTACCTTTAATTTTGTTAGATAATAAATAATCGATTCTTTTACTTGGTCTTGTGCAGAAAGTAACAGGAGCTCCCCTTCGATTTAAGCTGAGGCTATTTTAGATTTGTCTCAAATAAGAATCACAATTGCTGGAATGTCTTTTATTAATAAAATCAGCAGGAGTATAGACTTTAAAGTTAACTCTTCCAGGGACTATAGGTGATCGTTTAACTTATAATATTAAACAAAGTATACGCCAACTTATATGAGAGTATAGGTTTAAATAACGATCTAATTATTACTTTTACAACCTATTTTATTATAACCGACTCGGAGCCTACTAAAGACCTAATATATATTTTTTTGTACTCCCGCCAAGTAACTACTAGATGTCGTTTTCTCTGCGTGCATTGACGAAAGACCGCAAAAAAAATCAGCATAAAAATACAACTATACTAAGAGGTATTATTCATTTAAAATCGCAGACCAATTGAGCCTTTAAAATAATACCGGAACTATAAGTCTATTGCCATTGTAAATTAAAAAAAATTTTATATTGAAACTTGATAGTTCATGTAAAATGATTATTTAAAAGGCAAAGAGGGCATTTATTAATACTATCAAATGGTAAACATACTAAATAGTAGTGTGAAAGATTTTATCTTTACATGAACATTTAAATGATAATTTTAATTAAGAATTTTATTGGCATTTTTTTTTCCTGCTAAGGCATAGCTTTGGGCTAGGGAAAACGAGCCCCATAATGTTATAATTCGCTAAGCATTTAGGAATATCTAAGGTATGTAGGCAGGCGCAAGCTTCCTTAAATAATTATTTAATTTATAAAAAATAATTTATAGTTTAAAACCTATCTAAAGTAAGATATATTCGACTTTTCCTTATTATATTAAGCATATGCTGATCCTCACGCCTCTTTATAGACGTGTAAATTGTAATAGGATGTTACGCCTTTTAAGCTGCCGGAAGTACTTGCAATTACTATCTTTAGGCATTTATTATACATCCCTCTTCTAAACCTTGTCTACTATATAAAACCTCAGAGAATTTATTACAGTTCTTAGATTTATAGATAAAGATTTTATAAAATCACCCACGCAAGGTCTAATAAGGTAAAGGAGGTATTTTAATTATTTGAATCAATACTGTTGAACAAGTAAAAGTATATGTGACAGTACGAACAGCTCTTATATAAGACTAATGAGCACTTAAAAATAAAAATAATTCTAATCTGCTAGCACGCACGCACGCACGACCAAAATCCTTTTTATTAAGATCGATTGATAGTTTAAGTTTATTATTAATCAGTTTTTACATACCAGGAAATGAATTAGCCACAAATATTTAACCCTGAGTCTGAGAACTAGTTATCTTCTATATCTAATAATGAAATTCTAATACTTTTATTTAAATTTTAGGTGACGCAATGTGCTCACAATTAATTAGTTATAAACATACCTAATGACTACTAAATTGACAGATTAGTAAACCCGGTAAGTTAATTCCTATTAGCAAAAAGGCGCCGATATGACGCCAAGGGTAAGATGAGAAAGCCAAAAGAATAAATACCTTTTGGGTATAGTACTAAATATGAACCTAGAGGCTATTATTATAAAATTAAAAAAACAATGTAGATTTTTAGCTAAAGCTTTATAATAACATCTAGGTTACAGTTAGATGGCCGCAAGCCTCGTTTAATTAATATAGCTTATATACAAAGATCCATACCCTATTTAAACATTAAGGATTTGTTGGCTATGTAGGTATGGCAACTGCTTTGCGTAACACCAATGCGTATTTGCACATATAAAGAACAGAAAAAAAATAAGAATTTACACACGCGATACTGAATTAGTTAGGCCGGGATTTATGATACCGAAACACGCGGTGTTATAATTCGTGTTTTCTATTTTTAGCCGAATACGCTAGTATTGTATTAAGTGTAATATTATAAGTTTTTGATTCTTAGGTGGGTTGATTTAATGACCAAAATGATTTTATGTTATATATTGATTCATTAAAGTTTGTTTACACTGTCATAATTATTTGATTATAGGTGAACTACATCTGACAGAATATTTTTAAAACAAGACAATTTTTAAACCTAGTTCTAATGGTAGAAGGGGTCATTGTCCGAGTTGTTAATCTTTAGGGATAAAAAAGCTTCAATATTTGGGGTTATTTGTATTTATTTGATGCCGGGCCTCTTTCCCCTAAGATATTAGATTCCGACCCAGTTATGGTCTCCTTCTTTGAACCTGTCTTACTCCTATGATCTTATTTGCATTTTATATGTATTTAAACCCTCTTTATTTATATTATTGTTTGGGGTATATTTTTAATAAATATAAATTTATTTTTAAATTAATAGATCTATTAAATAGAGTATTGCCGTAAAAGTATGCCCAGTATATGATGACATAAAATTATAATGAGCTTGCTACATTCTAAAGGCCGGCTCATTTGTTATTTGTTAGCAATAGCAAAATTAGAACCCGCCGCTAGTAGCCCACCGTCTACTAAAATTAACCACTAAATAAATCCTTAGTGGGTAAGAATATCTCAGCATTAATAATTTACAAGAATAATTATTAAGGGAGTTTAGGTGCCTGTGCTTCTGCTCTTTTAATTAAAAATAAGCGTTACCCTTATACACTCAGAGGCAAGGCTACCGCCTCCTCTGTTGGCGTGACTAAACCGAAACTAGCTTATAAGGGTTTGAGGGTGCTTCATAAGCTTTATTTTTCATATGCTTTGCAGGCTTAGCTAGAAAAATATTTTTTCGCACAATTAAATCTTGAGCTCTGCTATCTTGGCCACAAGACCGCCGCTGCGCCTGCTGTCGCCAGGGCCTGTAAGAAGCAAAGAAAAAAATCGAGTGCAAGATTTCACCATGGAATGGCTTCCCATTGGTCTAGCCTTAAAGCCAGTAGCTAAAGCTCACCAAAATCTAAGTTCACAAAAGAATTAATATTATTTATGTAAACAATTGATTAATTATCTTTTTTTATTTAACTGTCCTGCTTATAGTGCCAATTATAATATCCTAGTTAAACTCCTTCTATAAAAAAAAAATTTTAAAAGCTTACGTAGGGCTCCACCTATCAAAATTAAACTACTTTATATCTAGTTAATAAACTCTGATTATAAATCTACAAATTAGTTTCAGTATGTTATTAGTATATAGTACTAATCAATTTCAATATTGTTCCAAGAACATAATAAATATTCAACTATTTGATATTTATTTAGGTCTAGGTGGTATAACGGTATACTTATGTTATTAAACTACATACTTATATACCCGTAGCCGGTTATTATCAAAAATTGAGATTCTGATAAAGAAATAAAATATCTTATTTAGAAACATAAATGCTATTGTTAGAATACGTATATTATTTGCGTATTGTATTGACCAGAATTACGTTAAATGGTTATTACTATATGTTCTTGAAAATATCTACCTCCTTTATTTATATTAGTATGGTTATTTGGGTCCTGATAATAAATTTAAAAGTGTATGTTATATTATTCTTATATCCAATTTTAATGATCGCTATTTTTTATACTATCTATATTAAATATATTCACTACGTATGGGTAAGGTACTGCTTTGATAACTTAATTTAAATTAAATTTAGAAATATAAAAACACAAAAATACTTTTTATTTTGAGGGATATTATACTATTTGGTGTAGAAACCAACCGGTTTTATGTGTTTGAAAAATTGACTACAAAGGGCCACGTGGAGTCACCCTTGGAAGGTGTATTGTTTTAGCCGGGATGGTTTGCTTAGTTAAGTCTATATGGTTATAATTCCGACTAATTTTACCATGTACTTCCTAAGATTACCTTAGATATACTTTTATAATTTAGTTAAGGACCTATAACAGTTCCTTGTATCTAGTTTTAGTAGCTATGAGAACTACGCATATTTAATGATGATTAAATTGCATTTCTTTCAGGTGGTCATGCCTTCAGTATCATTACTTTAATTGAGTGCTTTTAGTAACCCTTATCCACGGTCTAGCAAGATTTTCTTATTAATATTAGGATTAGCACACGTGATTGCTATCAAGTGGTCTTGTGTTTTGCCGACAGGGGGAGTTTTATACGATAGAACTGGGACTGATTATTTTACCTTCTACAGAGGTTTAGCTCAATAAATGCCTATATTGCCTATTGTTTTTTTGTCTTATGTTTCAGGGTATATGTGGGTACACCTTTAACTTTCAATTCATAGGGGAGTATCTTATCTTCATTCAGGTATTACTGAAAGATTATCGCAAATTTTATGGGGATCCTGGCTTTGTCAACCTTATTGTATTAATCAGCAGCTATTCAATTTATATATTTAATCGTATTATCTTTTCTGTGCATCAGTACTAGATTCTCTAGAACAAATCGTTGATCCTGATGTAAAATAAAGGAGATTCTGAAATTGTTGGATTTAGTTCTTTTCAGAAATATTATAGTATTATCCTGGTATGAATATTAGACGTATTACATTATTCTAGGACTAAATATGCTTTAATTATCTATAATACTTTCTTAATTGTGAAATATAACAATTGTATACTCTAGTATACGTATATTATAAAATGCCTATATCGAAAGGAAATATTCTTTCTTGTACTACACATGGCACCACAAATATATACTTTTAAAAGTCAACAATAAAGTTGATTGGCTAAAAGAACGAATTATATTGACGAGCAAACTAATGCCCTATAATTCTTCGCTTCTAACTTTTTTACTACTGAATTAGCCTACCTATAATGTTTATTATTAAAATATTAGTTAGTCCATATTGGACATTGGAACATTGTCGAAATTAACCCTTTCCTGGTGTTTCGCTAGTTTTTGGTGGCGTTGCTCTTTAATTCTAAATTTTGTACAGAGGGGAATTAATTCAAGACAGGGGTGGTTTTCAACGCTGATTTAATAATACAGATACCACTCGAAGTGGGGTTGTAAATAATCGCATACACCGATATGCAAAAAAGGTAGTCACAATGAATGCACAATTCATCTTATTCTCCCCAAGTAATTCATCTACAACATTAATCTGAACCATTGTTATACCACATTAACCTATCCACAACGCAACAAAGGAAATTCTCTTTCATTCCTACCACAACCACTAAACCAGTCCTCAGGCCAAACCTTTATAATACCCCTGAAGCCTGCGTAGTTATAAACGTTTACGCACCAGAGAACAACTTCTTATAATAAGTTTATTTTTAGACCACATATTTATTGACATTTTACCATAATTACCTTAGAATTTAAAAGATAATCGATTGTAATACTTCACGTATTATAAGAGAAAACATAAAAAGATAGATCGAGGGTTGTGAATTCGTAGAAGGCCTTTAGGTGGCCAAAGCTCTTTATATGAGATCGCACAAATTTTATTGTTACAAGCTAAGTGCTGTCAACTACCTCAACTATATTCTTTTGCTACACAACTAGAAGGGTGGACTATGAGCCATAGTTACTGAATAAAGTAAAGGGTCAAGGTTTTCATTGGTTTTAGATGAGGGTTTGCTTTTCAGGACAGAACAAATTTCTGTAATTTATTTAGTTATGAATTAAAAAAAAATCCAAGAGCATACTTTCTTTTGAATTTGAGTTGCTATTTTCCAAAACCTACAGAGAAGATTTAAATTTCATGGTTTAAGATAGGATTGTGTAGTACCCCGGGGGAATAACACAATTTGAATTTTGTTTCAGTGCTTTGCTTGATTTGCATACTTGATTGGTTTTTTTTTTTTTTTCCTGCTGTTGGTTGGTTGGGTGTAACATAACATCCATATGCACCCTTAGGGAAATGGAATACTTACTGATTTTACCCTGCAAACTTCCCTATTTGAGAGCTGCGTGCTTCCACCTAAGCTATCCTTGTTCTTACACCCCAGTTGCATATCCTTGCACTCCTGCTGGCGTAACTAAAGCCAAGGTGGTTTTACAATGGCCAGGATAGAGCTACTAAGCTCCCCCTTTCTAGTATAGAACCTATTATTAAAACTAAAACGTATTAAACTAGACCTAGAAAAATGGTTTATTATATACGCCCATGTAATATGCTTTAAAAATAGTTTTACGATTAAAATAAAATAACGTATTATAATAACCAATATTTTTTATTAAAGATGCCACAATTTAACACTCTTTTTATTTTATTAAATGCAAATAGGTTTATGCTTTTGCTGTGTAATAGTATTAATTCTATGCAGATTATCTAATATAACTACCAAAGGAATAAGTTCGTTTATTCCTTATCACGTATGTTTATTAATTAATAATTATATAATATGACATTTTTATAGTATAAATACTAAAAGAATTAGTTATTTAAAGACTTTAGTATATTAGTATACGTATATATTTCTCACTTCTATGTTTTCTACATTATTTACAGAAATTAATAAGCTCCCTAATCAATAGTTGGAAGTAAGACGGTATATGTTAGAATTTAGAAGTTTTAGGGGTAACTTACACATTTATCTTTAAAAACATATTAGGATTTTACTTAAAATCGAGTGGTTAATAATATTATCTTAAAAAGCTTTAGTTGCAACTAACTATAAAAATTAGTAATAACAATTGATTTAGCAGCCTCAGAATGCTCATACGTAACAAACCAATATAAGTTGACTAATCAAATAATGGTAGAAATGGAACAAATTTATTTCCCTTTCATATATACTTTATTTGTTATATTATAATAAAAAAATTTAATCGGAATGGTGCCATAACAGATTTTCCTCATACAGGTCATTTAGCTTTAAGTTTTGCTCGTTAGTTTTACATGAGCTATTGAGGGGGGCAACAAATTTAGGTTTCCCCAGAAAACATGGTTTAAAATTTCTTTTCGTACTAAGTGACCGGCAGGTTTCCCTTTGAGGTCTTTTTACCTTTTTTTTAACTGTCACTATTGAATATCAGTAGACTTGCAAGATGTGTAATCTCTTGGGTTTAACGATTAGGGACTAACATAGTAGCAGGACACATGGTTTGAAGGTATTTTAAGTGGTTTCTGTTTCCATAAATGTCTTGCAGGTATGATTTTTCTTTGTAGTTTATACAGTACTTTTTATAATAGCTTTACTCGGCTTTAAGAAAATGATGATTGGCTTTAAATCTCACAAGCTCAAAGTTTTCGTAAGTACATTGACAAGCATTCTTACACAAAAGGACGGGAACTAACTTTACATGTAAATTGACTTGAACCTAAAAAATTATACAAATTTTTAACCAACTTGTACTATGTTTAATTATAAGCTTTTATTACTTTTTATACTTCGGGCTAGAGGTATTAGATAAACAAGATGAGCGATTGATGTCTTAATTAGACTTATACTCGAATGTCTAGATTTTTATTTAAATGGATTTTAGTTTTAGTAAAAATTTTAATTTTTGTAAAAACATTGATTTAATGATTTTTGTTTTATTCCGGAAACGTTTTCTTAATTTGTTTAAGAATTCCCTTAATTTATTTTGAGATTAAGCTAGGATACTTCAAAAATATAATAATAATTCTAATATTAGGCCCCTCCATTTATTTAATTTTACTTCCAGTTTTTCTACACTATTATTTTTGTTTGTATAGGATTTGGTGTACGGATTATTATAAGTTTATTTATAAAGACAAGAACGTATGAATTTATTTAGGCGTTATTTTTTCTAAATTATGTAAAATCTTTAAAAAAGTTTATTTTGAAAAATTTGATTTTTATTATTAGATTATTAGTGTACTTAGCTTTCTTATCAAGATATCCGGCTGCATAAACTATGGTTGTATTTAATTATAGTATTTAAATATTTTATATTATTATTAGTAACATTTATTTTCTTAAGATAATATAATTAAAGCGGATGTCTTAAAAAAAGGAAGTTTTTAGTTGTAATTGGATAACATTTCTCGAATTAGTTGTAAGATTTGGTTTATTGTCATTTATTAGTGACCTTACCTACAGGATGACCAATATAAATTTATATGAAAATAGATCGATTTGATTAATCAAAACGAATCACGGTCTCATCCTATTAAACCTAGTTTTATGAATGGTGGTGGTAAATGGATGGTGTGAATGAATCCTAATTAAGGGAAGTTTTGAAATAATATACCTTATCTTGAGGCAATTAAATCAACCTAAGGATGATGAAATAAAATTTATGGAAAGTTACGGAGAAAAAGTAAAGCGAGGGAATCAACTAGATATACCAATCAACAATAATTTGATAAAAAATTTGGGTGAAAAACCAACTTTTTCTGAACCAATATGATAAATCTATGTATCTTATTTGAGATACAGTGTACACCAACCTTTTTGGTATAAGTGAGTTTAACAGGTAAAATTCTCGCCGTCTGAACAGCGAGCTTTGGTGGATGGGGATTGGTTTCTCAGTAAAAAAACCGCTAACATAAAAATATTGTTTAAAGGTCCTGGTATGGGTAAGGTAACTTTAAAAAAATACCAGTACTTTGTAGAAAAAAATTAAAATAAATAATAACTCCTTATATAACATCATTAAACTGTCAATTTACTACTAAGATACCATTAAATATTGCTGTATTTTTTTTTATGCGTTGTTAAATTAACGGAAGCAGGTTTGCTAACTAAAAGGTCAATAATGTTGAGAGTGAGTTAAAAACAGGTACAAAGGTAGGAAATTATATAAACAATAATATTTTTAGCCATGTTATAAGGAATAATAAAATATTGAAAATGATCGGTAGAATTTTAGGCTTGTGCCAACATAGCTTCTATAGCTGTTGCGAGGTTGTTGCTGTCATATTTATTGCAGCAGCTATACCAGCTTTCTAATTTTATGATGGTCCGCTTTGAATAGTTAAGTAATTTCATAGTATAGCTCCAGAGGTCAAGACTTAGTTATTGTGTAGTTAGCCGGAACAAAATAAGAACTTTGTTTTACTCAGTAAATGATTATAGAAATAGAACAGTTATATAAGTTTATCACTTCCCTTGTATATTAAATTTCTGGAACCTTATAAGGTGATGTTAATGAAACATTTCCATTTCACAAAAGAAAGTTTTTTTATTGAAAGAGAATTACCATCAAAAAAATAATGGGTTGACTTTCGGATGGCTCTGCATTGAATGGCGTTCAAGTTGCCTTGGACACCATGCTAGACGTTACGTTTAATTTCAACATTAAGTAACTAAATACTTAAAAAGGCGTATAATTAATTTAAAAAGTGGTGTACAGGGTGATTGTGTATACAGTAATAATTTTCGGACCTTTAAGAGAAGGTAAAATCCTTCTTAAATAAAATAAGGGGTACATTCCGCTTCAAGAACGGATGATAAATATCTTCGGGATAAGTTAATAGTTAAGGTGATACTTAACTTACCCGACAACTCTCGTAGGTCGAATCCTGAAAGGTGAATCGACCACATCTGGGTCTGAAAAAACCCCAAGCAAATGAACATGCAGTGGAGGAATTTTGGGTTCAAGGCCTAACCGGCTAGAAACTGCAAGTGGGGAAAGTTGGCAGTCCTTTTTTGGATCAGGTCGCTATAAAAGACTATAGGATCATATTAAAATTAGATAAATATTTTGTTTATATATGAATGACAGATATGTATATTGTGGTCTTGACTAATACCTGTCAGCCAGTCGCAGGTTATACGTAAAGACGGACTAGTATTATTTCATCTTAATATTGAGGTTTAAAAGGGTACGCTAAGAATCAGGATCAATATAGCTTATATAATGTTGTATTTGACATGAGTTTTAAATGAAGGGGGAGTAACCGTCAGGGGGAGGGAGATAAATTAGCTTTTTAATACCAAAGGGACTGGTTATGGCGAAAGGCACCCCTTATTAGGGTAAAAAAAACTGACGTAGAGGGGAACGGATGGCACGAGAACAAACAGGTATTAGATACCCAAGTAGTCTTTGCAGTAAAATGATGAATGCCCTAGATTAGATGAACAAATGTTTAAAAATTTTAGTTCGTCCAGTAATAATTAAATATTAAAATATTCTTGGGATGAGTAAATGAAAAAGGTGTAAAGAATTCCACCTCAAGAGTAATGTGGCAACGCAGGACATGAAATCACTTGCACCGTTTTCTTGACAACAGTAGTGAAGAGGTGTTAATTCGGATAATCACTCGTAAAACCTTACCAACAATTTTATAATATATTACAGTGTTGCAGCGGCTGTTTTCAGTTAATGTTGTGAAACCTATGTTTCCATGTAATTAACGAAATCCCTGGCTTATTTTTTGGATGCGAGGCGAAATTACAAAATATTTTTAGAGGTAAGACGTTCGCAATACTAACGGATTAAGGCATAGATCCTGGATATATGGATAGGAACAAGGGGGACAAAGACAAGTCATCACTTGGGCCTTAATATTGTGGGCTATAAGACGTGCCACCATAATTCCTGCTTCTGAGAAGCCTAGGGTCCTCCAGTCGCGGGATAAAATATCTAATATCCGGGGACACTTAAAGCTTTTCTGGTTACCATGAAGCCATATACGAAAGTAATTTGAGTGCTGAGTAATTACCTCAGGTATGCGTAATAGTCTTTAGGGAAAGATGATTCGAAAGAAGAAATAGGTTTCGCGGATCACCGTCAATACAGGTTTAAAAGTCCCGCAAGCCATATACAGAAACTGGGTAATTGTAACAGGAGCAATCGAGTAGACGGTAGTTATACTGAATATTGTGTTATTAAGGTGTACTCTAATTGGGTTCGCAAAAATTATCGTAAAACTAAAGCCCTTTCTAAAATTAATACCTTAGGTAATTAAATTCGAGCACGTTAATATTCAACTATTGGCGTAGTCTAGTATTTAGAAAAATACTAAACGAAAACCCACCCCTTGGATTATAACAGGGTTTTTGATAGCAGGGGATCTATTTCCGTATTTATTTGGAAAAATCCAAAGATAGTTCTACATATTGTTGGAAGGCTAGGATTAGCGGTATTGTTTACACAAAGAAGGATTTTAAGATTACCTTTAAAGTTGTTTTCAAAATATCTTTCAAGGGAAGGGGTAATATTAGTACAGCATGGTGAAGATAGTGATTCAATTGTTATCACATCTATTAGATCAAATATCGCTTTACGTTATCCACATCTTCGAAACTATCCTTTTAATTAGTAAAGAAATAGCGGGACTACACTTTTTATTTAGGAAGCCGTTGTTTCAATCAGCAAAATAAGAACATTTTAACAATAGAAGTGATTGCATGAAAATTGTATCCAATTAAACTTCTATTGATCAAGGTTATCTATTATTAAAAGCGAGCTTACCCCAAATATAATTGATAGTATCTTAGACCCTTAGTTGTCAGACTATTATCATACCAGACCTCACAAGAATTGCTGTGGTTTCACATCGGCGGTTGAAGGGTGTTTATGGTTAAATCTTTAGCAAGTGCTCCTGCGGGTGCCAAAACAGGATTTGGGGAGACAATTTAATATTACCAATTAACCCTCAAAATAACTAAGGGGATAAGCCTTATGATGATCTCTTGCCTTTTCGGGTGTTGGTATATTAATGAAGGGATGTACTAAAA
>JACYFI010000859.1:0-13412 GCA_020975735.1 Ophiocordyceps xuefengensis
AATATCAGTAGAGTGTGTTTCTCATCACCCCTTTAAATAATAGAGGTAGTTTTGCTTTCTTTTTAGAATCAAAAGTTATAAAAGATGATGGGGGCTTCCGCCCACATAAATAAAAATACCTGTTGTAATACTTAAAACTAGAAAAGTAATTCTAAAAATTTATTTACTAAAAGGGCAAATTAGTTGCAGGGGCGGATGCCCCCTGGCACAACAAGGGGGAAAGAATATTATTTAAATATATGGCTAAGCTTTGCAAATTCGAAGGATTAGCAAGCAAAGCTAACCTTAATCATAAATATAAAGAAGGGCTTTAATTCCCAATTTGGTCTTAAACATTCAACCGAACCAATTTATTAAAAATAAAGATCTAAATTGCAGGCCCAGAAGGTTTATAGAATTCCTCAAAAAAGTAAGGTAAAAGTGCATTCACTTATTGCCGGAGCATTGACTGGAGCAATAAAATTAAAACCCAAGTATTAGACAACAGTGCTTTGTAAACAGTTAAGTAAATAAGAATAATATAAAACGATATCCCTAAAATCCAGGAGAGATAATAATCGCGAACCTACTCTAGTTTTTATATTGTTGTAAGAATAACAATATATATAATTAATGAGGTTTGGCAGCACTACTTTCTTTTTGTCTGGTGGTTTTCACATGTAGGCTTATGTTTTTAGCTCTTAGGGCGTAAGGCTTAGCTTAGCAACTCGAAATTCTCTCTGGCGAAAAACATGCCGCAAAAATGTATTTAAGAATAAATGTATTTAAATTATACCTTATTTTAGTTAATTTTTTAAGTAAAAATTAATAAACCAAATTCATGAATTATTAGGGGTGGTTTGAGGGATAATATAAATTTTTTATTTAAGGTAATTCGTAGTCACCGGTAGAGCAACTAGTTGTGGTTGTAGTGCGCTCTGGGTATCAATCCAGGTTTTATACCCCTTTATGTTACTTTTTTATAAATATTTAATTATTAAAATATGAATAGTATTTTAGAATTATAGATTAAATCCAGAATTAAGTTAACGGATTTCGTCTTGCTTTTTTCCATTATTATATAAAACTCAGGGGTATGTGTAATGGTTACGAAAAGGGTTCTTTTTTTTATAGGGGGGATTTGTAAAAGCCAGAGCACCTATTGTAGATGAAAATGGTAAAAGCATGTTTTGTCTCATTATGCATTAGAGATCAGATGGCTCTTACAAATTAAATCTTTCGTTAAATGTAGGGTTATATTATACTACACGATGGTAGTTGTACAACCTAAAAGTCCAATACGTAAAGGATATAATTGAAGGTGGTCTGGTTGGTTGTAACAATACATGCACACTTAGTTATTCTCTTTAATCACAGGAATAAAAATCAGTTCTCTTAGCCTTGCTTACTGCTGCTGGGGCCTATGGCTGGCGGCTTTGGCGAAGCAACAGTAAGCATATTTTTTCTTGCGTTATGCCCTCCTTAGCTAAGGGTTAAAAAACCATGAAAGGGTTGAAGTTAAAATTTCCTCCGACCTTTAGCTTGCTAGCTGCTGCCTAAAAACTTTCTTTAAAATAAAGGGGCTTATAACCTAAAAATTATTTCCCCGTTTATCTCCTGTTAAAAAAGACCTAAAAAGTTTACCTAATATATCAAGACATAATAGATACGCAGGCTTCGCTGGTTTTTCCAGTTGACCCCTTCCACACCTAAACACGTCAGATGGATCAGAGTAAGGTGCTTTTTGTAGTTATACATAGAACAGAAATAAAAAATTAGTGTAGGATAACATTCATGAGATAAAAACCTTGCTTAAAGGTGTAATTTATTCAAACTATTTATATGTGGTTTTGGTGTGCCTGGCCCTTTTTATTCATTTTTACAAGAAATAGATATGCAAGCTATTAATATAAAAAAATTAAAATTTAATTTTAATAAAGGATCACGCATTTTTGTTGCAAGAACAACCTTGGCCAATAAAAGATTGAGAATATGCCTAAGCTCGTGTCAATTACTTCACCTATATAATTATTTGTTTCCCCTCAGCGAACACGTCCGATGAATAAAAATATATTTTAATTTTATGATGAACCTATTACGAAAAACCAGCCCTACCATTTCCAAGCTTGGCTTAGTTTAAAAGTAAACTCATTATCTCATGCGTTGGTAATAAGAGTTCGAATTCTTCTTTCTCCAGGCTCAACCTTGAGCTGATTTAGGTGATATATACATAATTTTTATGAGACGCATTTACAAAGAGGACCCTTTCTTTCACACATTAGCTTGATCATGATTGAATACCCATTGACAAATAAATATATTATTTTTCATTAATGGTCTTTGAAAGATGAAAAATTAAGAATAGCGGGCACATTTTAAAATTGAATGTGTTCTGTCCTTTTTGCCAGGCCCTCCTCAATTTTTAAGTTGTTTGAATTGTCCCCTTGATTATTATCATTGTCTCGAATCTTAAGGGGATTGAACTAATTTTTTTTTGAACGTTATGAAATTATATCCTATCCATTCTTTTTGCTTTTCTAACCCCGTTAATCTAAGAGGTGATATTATCGCTATTTTAAGTTTAATAAGGAATGCTATAAAATTATTTTAATTTATCTTTATCTTAAATGAGGATCCATGCCTCCTATTGTGACTGCTAATTACCAAAAAGGTGGTAGGGTATTACATGGGGGTTTTATTATAAATTACAAAACCATTACAAAAAATATTGTCATATATTTAATATTATTCAAAAAAGTATATTAATCTTGACTTCAACTTTTTTACCTGCTAGAAAGGTTAGTAAGCACTGAATTTTCATCTTCTCTAAAAAACTTGTTATTTTACAAATTTAGTTTTAAAGATACAAAAAATAATTAATTAAAATGGGACAACACTCTAAAAATATAGAATCCCTTTAATAAATTATTATTTTGCTAATATAACAGGATCAAATATTAATCGATGTTACTAATGATTTATTCTATAGTGTTTTACCTATTGAAATTGCAAAGTTAATTCGAGTTATATATATTAAAGTACTATATAGTAGAAGTCAGCGATTATCAACTAAAGGGGTTAATATACTTTTTTTATTTGGGAATGGAATTAAGTTCTTGCTTATAGTGGCGCCCGTTTAGATGTCTAATTATTATTACTATCGAGTCTAAACGACTTAGGTAATATAATCCATAATATATCTCCCGGCAGACAGAGTTAATGAAGGGGAAATGCCCCGACATTTTAACTTATAGCACATCCTTTTCAAAGGTCGGGGAAAGGATGAAATCTGAGAAGTCTATGATCCCATCGAGGACGAGTCCCGTCTATGAGGTAAAGAATAACTGCCTAACCCTATTTACACCAAGGTATCTCTACAAAGAGGGTCCTTATTCTAGGGTCAGGAAAATGGATAGTGCATTTTGTATGATTTGGATATGAAGAATCGTACAAATGGATCAACAGGAACCCAGGTCACAATAAGTACTATAAGTAAAGAGTGGGGACCAAGGGCGGATTAAGAAAAATATAATTGGAACTACCGGTTACCCTAACGCCATAAAGGCCATGGTAACAGAGGGAGTCATAGTACCTCTATGGGAAGTACTCCAAGGATTTAAGCGTCTAGTAGCTAACACCACCTAGTTCGCTGAAGTTCCCAGGGTTAACAGTTTCAAACTGGACGGTTTTGGGAAACACAGAAGATTTATGAAACTTGTGAAACCAAAAGGTTTTTTGTTGTGAAGAAAATTTTAAACAGATTAATATATATGATAAGAAGAATATATTACGCAGTTAAATCTAAAAATTCAAAAGTAAGCCAGGGCAACATGACTCCGGGTAAAATATCCTCTACTTTGAAGGATTAGAAAGAAACGAAAGTATAGTGAATAGTATCAATAGGTTGAAAAATTGCGTACTTTCCAATTCCAACCGGGAAAAGAAATATATATGACCAAAGTATAACGGGCCGGAACAAGATCATATGATATAGCCCCCCCTAGAGGCGATTAGTACAGTGAATTATAAAAGAATTGAATTAAGAAAGCTTATTATGAACCCAATTTCAACGAAACAAGTCATCGGTTTAGACCCTAACAGAGAGCTGCCACCACCCGCGTTAAAAAATGTAGGCGGAAATTCCGTTTAGCCAAATGAATTATAAGAAGGACGACGCATTAACTAAATGTTTATTGGACGAAATTAGACATAACAAACTGATGAGAGGTCTGCAACAAAGGAATTTAACGACCCAAGACTTTTTGTTTAATTCGTGGAAAGCGTAGACAGCAGGGTTACATGGGAATTCATAACTTACTATCACCTCATCAGCAGGAACACCCTCAAGGTTCAAAGTAATCTGCCCCATATTAGTCAAAATACCTTTCTCGAAAACTCCGACGTTTTTTATGGTGAACTAAAGAAAGACTTTCGACGTGAGAATTCAAAGCCTACCTTATTACCCATCTAATAATCGTCATTTTCGTCCGTAAGAATAGGAAAGAAGCCAAAACTCTTAGGAGAAATTAAATAGAAACACTAAAGTTTTTAATACTAATCCCGCCTAAGCTAGATATGCCCTAAATTTAAGAAGATGATTTTACATGATCGATTGCAGCATGAGTGGAATTATAGGTGTTAGAGGATTAAAAAAACTGTGTACATCTAATGTAAAGATTAAAGGTGTTCCCAGAAGGACCCAGGTTAAGGTTAGAGCTTTCCGAAGCTACAACAAAAAAAACCCAACCGCTAACACCGAAACTACCGCTGAAATTCCTGTCGGTTAGAGTCAAATAGAATGTAATCATGAGATTTACTCCTAATGAAGAATGAAAATGTCTTGACAGCAAAATTTAAAAAATTAGTGAGATTATAGGCCCGATAGACAGGTGACAAAGATAATTGTTGAAAGCCAATGGTCTTCTAATACAAAAGAGGTAGACCATACCAAATGTTATCTGTAATCAATCAATCAATAGATGCTAGAATCGTCTATATGAGAATTACGTCTATAAGAGGTTATTTAAATACAATCTATCGCTTCGCAGATAACTCTTAAAACACTATCGAACGTACACTATATACTTGAAATGAATCCTTGTGCCAGAGACTTCTGCAGCCAAATTCAAAGTGTGAATCAAGGCTAAAAATATTTGCAAACTTAATGTTAAAATCTTAAAGGCAAACATAAGCATGGGTTCCGTAAACCTAGTACTAGGGGAACAAAACACTGCGTTTTGAATATAAAAAGTGGCATGATATTATTAAAAATTCAATGCCCGGCAGGTTATACCAAAACCTTTCTATGAAGTATTTAACTTTGTGTTCCTATGACTTTCCGCTGAAAGAGTGAATGATACTCACGTTTCTTGATGGGATAGGACGCTTATCCTAAAGCTAAACGAAATAGAATTAAAAATTTTAGGCTGCGGAAAGAATCGTAAGTAAATACCATTTGATGTGCAGAGTTGCCAACTATGAAACCATCATAGTCATAATAACATCTACACAACGAATACAAAAAAAAAAACCTAAGGCCAAACCTTGCGGAGGCCGCATGAATGGAATACAATCCCACGCTACGGTTCGGGAAAGGGGGAGGTGATTCGTAATGAGTTACTTTTTGCAGTTCATTTTAATAGGGACAGCGTTTATTTATGCCAATGCAGATAGTCGTGATGTCTAGATATTTATATATTATAAATAGTATTAAGTGATATAAGGCTATACAGAATTGTAGATTATAAACCTTACCTATATAAATATCTCTTTAGTTATATTAACTATAGGATTTTTAGTGAAAGTAAGTTGCATCACCAAGTCAATTTTGATCTCCTAAAAAGGATCTTGGGAAATCCTTTACAACAAAACCGTTGGTGGAGTAAAGATTTCACAATTCGGGGATACCCCTAAGTTTCTGTACCTAAGGCCCCAGAATATAAAATTATATGAGTGGCGGAAAAAACTAATTATCTGGTATATTAAATAAGACCTAGAAGAATGATGTAAAAACCGAAAGGGGCCATAATCCGACTGATTCTTAAGTTCATTATACTTTCTGACCCAAGAAGTATTATTGTAAAAGAGCAAACGTGTAAAACTGTAAGTTGCATGGGGTATATTTACCCGCGTTAATCGATCTCATCTACTGGCCTTCGAAAGAAAGTTATCCCAAGTTAATCCCTTCTTAACAAATTATTACAAAGAAAACTTTTATTCTAACTGTGTCTAACATAGACAATAGCAAAACTAACTTTAACACCCCCTGATTTATATCAGATTCTCTGAATACAGAAGGATGCTTTTTGTTCTAATTCTTACATCACCAAAAACCTAGTAGGTATGACAAATCGGGAGGTTGAAATTCTCCATTTAAAACTTCATTGCTAGTAAATGCCTAGAATTTTTTACACTGTGATTAAAGCCTAATTATTGGGGCAGGAAGATAGGGTAAAGAAAGAAATGGTTGTTGTGATTTTGACATTAGGGTTCTTCCTTATGAGCCAAATTTATTAAAGCTAAGTAATCCTC
Source organism: Ophiocordyceps xuefengensis (assembly GCA_020975735.1). NCBI lineage: Eukaryota > Fungi > Ascomycota > Sordariomycetes > Hypocreales > Ophiocordycipitaceae > Ophiocordyceps > Ophiocordyceps xuefengensis. Next base: position 6,511 of record JACYFI010000859.1, read on the forward strand.
ATTTTCTTGATAATACCCTTAAAATCCAGAAATATTCCTGGGATATTTATTATTTGAAAAAAGTAGTCGTATGAATACAACGAAGGGGAACATCTAGATAAGCTGAAGGGGTTTGCAAAAATGATTAATATTAGAGCTATTTTAATAAAGAGATTAACTCTCTTATACTCATAGATGCTTTTCCCTGATACCGTGACCGTATTTAGGCAAGACCCATTAATTACCACTTAGTTTCTGGAAAATTGAAACCCTCAATGGGTTGCCTGGTTTTACAATGGGTGATGTGTTTGCTTTTAAAATTTAGTTCCCTAGAGATAGCTATATTACATAACAGGGAATCGTGTAGATAGTTTTTTCTTTTTGTAGTAACCAACATATGTTAGAGAATGAAATTACTTTTGAAAAGTTGTAATTACTTGGATGTTGGTCAACCTTTATTCGTATAAAGATTATCACTGAGTTTAATGTCAACAATCAAAAATAATTATAGAAAAAGATTTTAACCTTTTTCAATAAATTACCCTTGTTCGTTGGTGTGGTTAAATCAAGGTTTTAAGATTGAGCTAAAGGTAGCAAAAATGGGTACCAAACAAAAAATCATTTGAACTAACCACATGGTGTCGATCAGTATTCCTTCCAAATACAAAGAACAGCAATGAATAAATAGGTAGGATATCTAAAATTAAACTACATTCTTGAAGAGTAATTTGATTATATAAGTTAGTTTTATTTTCTTTAATTTGGGCGATAAATTAAACCGACATATATTTGACGTTATGCAGTATACCACTTATTACAACCTTTGTAGGCTTTAAATGCTAAATTTCTTATATTTATTTTATGTGTTGCAAATTAGGATATTAACCAACAGGGTCAGGTCTCCTAGCAATGAAATGAGTTGAACTTTCATTTTTGATTTAAATGAGTTTCTTCTATTCCTCCGTAATATCTAGAGACCAGCGCTAGTAGGTTTAACTCAATTTTAGAATAAAAAAGAATTTATTGCTTATTAGTACAGTAAGCCCATGTAGGTTTTTAATTATTCAAGCTTTAGGTATTCTAGTTTTGAAGTCAACTCAAGCATTTATATTTTTTACTTTTAACACAAGTATAAATTTAAGTAATTTAAATGCATTTTTCAACTAGTAGCAAATAGGTTTTCCTTTAATTATGCTATCCTAAGGGGTGGAAAAAAAAGAACATGAAGAATTAAAGGGTAAGAAACTAATTCCTCCTTACAATTAATGTAATTCCAATTCCAAAGGTTATTTTTTATATCTAATCCTGTTAAGCTTTAAGTTTAGTATATTAATATTATTTATTTGTGAGGTGTACCGCCTTCATAGAATTCTTTGGTAAAACCAAATGGTATTAAGTCCAGCTAATAAGATAAGGTTTAAATATTTCTTTTTCTATCCTTTTATCGCTTATAACTAGTGTTCTAGGGTGCTGTGTACTATTTAAGTATAGTTAAAAGAGCATGTTTTTCAGCCTTACGGACTTAATTAATACTTTATTAGAAAATTTAGGTATTTCAAACGTGCTTCACAATAAAGGTAAATTGTTAGCTGGCTAATTAATTTGAATTAAAACATTCTGCCTGGAAACCACCGGGTTCACACACAAATATTTTTAGGTTTTTAAAATATAATAAATTATAGCATAATCAAGTCCCGACTATCTTTTTTGTAATATCCCCATGTAACAATTACAAATTCCTAAATTATTCTTGATTTTTAATAAAAGAAATGCTAACCAGGGTACCCACTACATTGGTACAAATTTCTTTTTATTGGTTAAATGGAGGCAGTATGACGTTTATCTTCTTATTGTGTGTCAATACAAGACAAATATTGATTTTTAGCTCTGTAATTGTTATTTTACAACGACAATTAACCCTACCAAGAGAAATACCTAGTATTCGAGTCTTGGGTATTTCATATGTTTTAGGTTCAAAATAGAACTCAATTTTGGTGAAAATTCTTTTATTTTTGCAGTTTAGTATATCCTTTTACTAGATTTAGAAATTCTGGGTAATTTATCCTTATTTGTCTTAGTGCGCTATGTAAAATGGGAGATACTAAATGGTTAATATAGTACTTATATTTAAGGTATTTTTACTGCAGGATTTTTGTAAGTTTTGAATTTAGGTATAACAATGCATGTAAAAATTAGAATAGACAACTTTTAAATATGATTATTAATCCAAATATTTTTTGTAAAATCTCATACGAGAATAATAAGCAAATCTTTTCTTTCCACACAAAAACTAATAATAAGCCAATGGCATCAAAAAGGCCACATTATTTGTTCTACCGCTCAAAGAAAAATATGCTAAACATCCGATTTTATAGGTGAGGCACTGCATACTTCCTCCACAGTCCGCGTCCATAAATAATAATAGAGGATTTTTAGGGGCAAAGTAGGGGTAATGAGACTATCTGTTAGAAGATTCATTATTAAAAAGGCCAATTTTCCGTGTTACAATCTTCAAATACTAAATAGGGCTGCAGGGGTTGCAACATCGGGTGTAATTAGGAGCGAGTAGGGAACTAGTGGTAAGATATGGGTGTTTAAATAATAGTGTTAGCTAGAAACCCTTTTTCATTAAAACAACAATTTAATCCTCAGCTTATCAATATATTACGGTATTTTGCTTTCCTCAGAAGGGGGCACCTGCGTATTCGCTTAAATGAGTCATATGTATTACTTACGGTAGCTTAATTTTTGTTTTGGGTTAATCAGTAAAACCGTGTTTATAACGCTGATTGGGTATAAGGGGATGGGTAAGGTTTTGGTTTTATACTAAAACAAATTCTAATTTAATTAGAAAATTATATAGTATTTTACCAAACTATGAAAAATTTATAACATACATTTATATACTTAGATCGCCGACCTAGCGCTTGAGGTTTATAATATTCCAGGATAACGCTACTCAAAAATGGAAAGTTTAAGTTGAGGTTACTAATAACATCATTATATTTAGTGCGTTAATATATTTAGTAGTAGGATGAATTATCTGTATTCGTTTTTAAATAAAAAACTTCGAGGATGCACCTATTCCACAAGTATTTAAACGCATAGTAGAAAAGTGGCCTAATTCAAAAGTTTGTAATGGATTTGGACACAAATTAAGTTCTTCGGCTAGTTTCATCCGTAATTTAATCAGTACTTCGTGAGTTAATAACCCTTTATAAAATAACCCCATCCTCCAGTTAATGTTTAATGGCTTTTGACGCTAGAAAGAAGGAATATCTTAAAAGGAGAAATAAAAAAAAGATCCAGGGATATATATGTTTAACTAATTTAATTAACAAATGATATTTATGTGGTCGCTCTTAAGACCTATCCTAAAAATTTCAAAACTATTTTAATTTCTTAGTAATTTAAAAACTGATGACAGGTTTAATATTTTCAAAGAGCATCATCTTAATATGGTATTCTAAATTTTTCTGTTACATATTTAAGATACTGGGAAATTTACTGATTTGCTTTCTAGAGTAACCCAACATACTTTGATTAAATTAAATCCTGAATATAACATTACTAAAAAAGTTAGCTGGAAGTTCCCACTTGATCATTTAACACTCCCGAAAAACTTAATGCGAGAGATTTAGATAAGTACTTTAAAAGGCAATATATGTAAGGGAAAATTCAGCTTTATTCGTCCGTACTGAGCCTTCAGAAGAAAATTAAAATATTAATGAGTTTTAAGACAAAGGTAAAAGATAATAACCCCCGCTTTTATTTGGAAAAACCATATGAATCCAGCTATTATTAATGAGACCAAAACTTAGGTAGAGATGTCATTCTGAAGAAACTAAGTAAAAATGAGTGGCAGTAAGAAGTAACCGTATATCAAATTGAAGAAAGTGTTCAATTCATGAAAGTGATTTTAATTGACTAGAGGAGGTTTTGTTTCCAGCTAGAAGAGGTGTTAAATTTTTTAGATATAATGAGAAGTTAGCTAATTATAAGGATAAAAAATCAGGGGAAGATCTTCAAAGAGAAAATAAATTTCAGGGTTCTAAAATCTTAGCTTACACTAACTATGATAAAATTTTCACTATATGTTGGAAACTTCTAAAGGCTTAAGTACTTTAATAGTGAAATCTTAGTGGATGTAACAATTGCGACAATCACAGGAAGAAAAAAAATTCCCTAAGGACCTTCCACTATGAAAAACCTTATTAAAGGTATATAAGTCCAATCATGAGGAAACTACAAGAATTATGACTTGAATTCGGTTAATTTGCAATTATACACCTTGCAGTTATATCAAATAACTTATAGCCTTTCCCATCTTGGTTAATTATTATAATTTAATGGATTGTAAAGAAATGGATCCCCTCAATGACAGTTTTACCAGAAGGTCAGCCAATGGGATTTAATTTACCAGTATCCTGATTTTTATAGATACTAATGCAAGCAAATTTATAAGGAAATGATTTCATATATAAGTACCAAGAAATACTGATTTTTAGACAAGGAGGTGTAAGGGAAAGTTAGAAGTAGATAACAGAGTTAAGTTCTGAGTAACACAATTATAGATTTGTTAAAACATCATGGGGGAGATGGTCATAACCTTTTTTGCGTTCCCTCATTGGGTATAAAATAGTGATGCATACCTGGTAGACTATAATTCAATGTTTTCGGAGTTTTTATAATAGACAAGGAGTATTTATGTTCAGTTGTTCAAATTATGTGGAATATTACAAGTTCTATGCCTAAGTATAAATCGTGTAAATATAGAAAATTTGTCATTGACTAACCATAAAGCTTTAACTTATTACTAATGTCAATTTAGTATTTTTATTGCTGGCCTTTGGGGTCCATGTATAGTTTATTTCTTCCTTAATCCGGGCGCCGGCGGGGGGGGTTTAGGGTACAAATCTAGGCCAGCCCCAAATCCCTAGTGCAACGCTCATCACTAAAAGGGGTGTATTAGTTAGAAGGTAAAACATGATGCTACGGAAGAAGGGATTGTAGTCAATTCTACACGCCCTTTAATAATTAATGACCTTAAAATAATATCATTTGTGTTATTTGCGTCTAACATAGAAATAGAATTTGAATATATGAAAATAAAAAACAGAAGTTTAACCCTTAGTACTTTTTTTATAAGAATTTAAGGATTCCCGTCCTAACAAGGAAAAAATATAAATATTAAATTGCCTTATTTCTATAAGAAAAAGCTATTAATCTATAACACTTACCCTAATAATTGGTAAGTTTATTAACCTTTGACGATATTTATTAGGACAACGTAGCCATCTACATATAGTAGTTGCCGGGCAGATTCCTGCATTGGCTTACCAATATATGAGTTTGCTTTTTATAAGACTAAGAGGAGCTATTGCTATAAAATTTAATAAATAAATGTACTTTTAAGTATAATATTGTGTTACAATTACTAGGGTGTATAAGTATTTCCGGCTTTCTTTGGTAGAAAAGTTGTTTTCAGGGTAGCTCCGTTTAATTAAGTTGCTATGTAAAATTTCAACAAACAAATAATTAGCTATTACTGGACTTTTTGAGTAGGCATTAATAATATCAAGTATCCATAACTTATTAGAGTGATACCAGTCGAATTCAATTTTGATAGTGGGAACGGAATTTCAATTTGAATAAGTTTAACAGTATCATGTTTAATCGCTTGTATTATTAATAATTTTCTTTAGTTTCATATCAATTCAATAGGATTATATGAGCCATGTCCTCGAAGACAATCCTTTTCAGGGGGAAAAGGTGTTCTATGGGGAGAAAAAACTGATTCAAACCTCCGGGGCGATATCCTTAAGCTTAAGGTACCAAGGCTATAATTGAAAATATTAGTGCTGGAAGTAATTCTCAAAGCTACTGGGTAACAAGCCTTTATAGATGAGTGAAAACGAATTGACAATCGCGGTATCTTTAGATCAACAATACTGAAACAGTATTGCTGTAAAGAGCAAAGAGTTAGCGACGCAGTAGATCGTTAAAGCCAAGAATATTCGATTTAAGGTGTACTCCTAGCGGTTTCGAAAGAAACAAGGGCAATTTTAAAACTCCGGTTTCAAATCAGCAGACCAAGGTTAAACTCCTATGTCAAAGGTTCCCATCTAACCAATTTCGATTTTAAAGAGAATTTTACCTATAAATTTCTAAGTGGTAAAACCCTAGAGGTTCTAATCTGGGTTTAATAGGCCCAGTGAGGGTTCATATTAGTATAGTATAGATAGAAAAAACAGTAAATTAGGTTTGACGTGTTGCAAATTGAAAAATTTCAATTAGGTCTACATATCCAAAGATTCTTTACTTATTATATCTATTACAACATACTTAGGTGGGTGACGGGTCTAAGACATATGGGCCTTTAAACGAGAGATAATTTAACTTTTCAATAAGATTCGAATTTGGAAACGCATTTTAAATTAAACTTTATTACTTTATTTTGAAAAATAATCCGTTTATTATAACCTCCTAAAAAAGCGTAACGGATTTATTGAATTTGTTTTAAAACAAGCGGTAAAATTGAAATAATAAGAGCCTCATCTTACGTGCTTCGGATAAGGTTTAAAATCAAAACAGTAAAATATAAAAGCATCAAATGAATTTAGGTTTATACCTGCACAGTTACAAAATCAGAGTTGCATGGGTATAATCCTGTGAAACGACCTGTTTATAATTTTCTGATAAAGAATTTTAAGACCAGGATGGAATTTCAGGATTGGTTCTAAGTGCTGGAGGAAACCTTTCATGTTCGTATGCCATCAACCCAACAGAAAACTAGGTTATCGGTAAATTGAATTAGAATATATCTCAACATAGTAGAGATCTATTAGATTAAGGAGGAAAATAGTTTGAAAAATTTAGGAATCAGGGAAAATTGATACTACAATAATTCGGGAGGAAAATTC
>JACYFI010000860.1:0-11407 GCA_020975735.1 Ophiocordyceps xuefengensis
CTAGTTTCTAAGCTCAGTGAAATATTTGTGTCTAATTCTTTTTCCTTGGTAATTAAAATACTTGTATTATAACTTTAAACGTATCTAAAAACCAATCTTTAATCTAAAAGCTTTTTGTGCTGCGAGCGTGCGTGGCCTAGCAGCATTTAGAAATTAGTTCTTATATTTATTAGGTGCTCATTAAGTTCTTTATTATTAAAAAGTCTTTCATACTGTCAATATACTTGTTATACTGTTTTCAACCAGAATTTGATTCAAGAATAATAAAATACCTTCCTTTACCCTACTTTTAATAGACTCATGGTTGATGTTATAGACAATTCTTTTATCGTAAATCAGCTAGCTAAAATCTACTTGAGTTTAATATTAGTAGTAGGGGACAGGTGTATAGAGAGGATGATAAATACATGCCTACAGAAGTAATGGTACTTTGCGCCGCCGCAGTAAAGGTCGAACTCTATTTACAATTTTTAGACCGTTATCAAAGAGGCAGTTATTATTCACAATACTAAATAAAATAGGCAAAAAACTCGAAACTATTATCTAGCTTTAGATTTTGTTTGTCTTAAATCTTATATATTTTTATAAAATTAAATTATAATTACTTTTAAGAGCTTGCGCCCCTACCACTAACCCTTAGAAATCCTAAATGCTAGAGGCTGTTTATAAACATATTGTGCTGTATTCCACCAGCACAGTATGGCTAAGACGAAAAAAAAATGCAATAAATTTCTTAAATAAATCAATCATTTTAAAATTTGTTCATTAAGGTAAACAAATTTTGCCCACTTCCATATTATTGTTTACCATTTAATATAATTAATAATAATACCTCTTTGGCCTTTTTATATTATTTTATATGCACCATACAAGTTTGCATATAAAATTTTTCAAATATTACAAAGATGGCAATAGACTTAATGTTCCCGGGGTATTAATTTAAGGCTAATGGCTTGCTTGATTTTAAATGGCATAGAAACCCTTGAGTTTTAGGTGGTATTTTTATGCCTTTATTTTTTTTTGGCGCGCATACTTTCGTCAGCAACGCCAAGAAAAAAAGATTATAGGTATGCGCGAAAGTGTAGAAAACTATTTATTAGTGCTTATAGCATCCGCTCTTAGTAATAGAGAAAGGGCTGTAAGTAGATTAATTTGATGATCTCGGTATTAAACTCATACTCTCAAAAGTCCTGGCTATACTCGTGTTTTAAATTTATATACATTTAAAAACGATCACCTAATAGTTCTCTGAAGATGTAACCTTTAAGGTACTTACCTGCTGATTCTTCTAATAAAGAATTTCCAGCAATTTGGTATCTTTTTGAGACCAATCTAAAATTACCCTGCGGCTAACTATCCGGAAGGGAACTCTGTTATTTCTGTACAGAACCTAACTAAAGAATATTATGAGTAAACAAAAAAATAAAGGGTAAAGTCAACATTCTATTTTTGCAAAACGTACAGTTTATATTTTAAAATTTTTAAACTTAATTTTGTTATCAATATTATGATTAATACAATCGACTTAAAACTAATTACATTAGCTAATAATTGGGCTGTACTCCTTAAAGAACCCTAAATGAAAAGCATATTTGCTATTAGCACTTCTTCCCCGCTAATATATACCATAGGTAGAGCTATAAGATGAAACAGCTAAGAGCAAAATGTTATACCCTAATTCCATATCACCTAAGATAATCCAGCCCCAAATGTATACACAGCGTAACCTCATAAAGCGATTATTAATGTTACTACCTGGGGAACCAAAAAAAAATAAAAATTAATTAGTTGTGATGGTGCAACATACTCTATTCAAAATTATTTTTCAAGCGTTCTGCCGAAAATGCCTTATCAAACCCGTAAAGATTCTTCCCCTTTTCTTTTATCCATTTATTCTAGAGCTACTACCTTCGCGCAAAACACTAGGAAAAGTTCAGACGTTTCTCCGCTTAAATAGTTCTACATATTTAATTACCACACTCATCCAATTGTTAACAAGGGGTATTAAATTTTAATACCCTTTACTTTTCCAGGGTAGGGTTGGACTTATCCTTAAGCATTTAAAACAAGGGTGGCTAACGCGAGAGGCTACCCTCTTAACACACCCATACCCCATTTAGTTGAATGAAAACCGCATACCTATACTAGGGCACTGGCTGCCGGGAATTGCTATTGCCTTTCGTGGCTCTATTTTGAAATTTAACTTTATAGCTCGAGTCATTACGTGACGCCCATGTGTTAGTTAATCTGACTACGATTTTTAGTTAAATAGCCTTAAGGGGTCTGTCCGCAAAAATTTTATTGAATGTTTTAGCAAACGGATCACCTTTTCTCTAAGACCGAAGTAAAGTATCTTCTACCCTATACTTAAAACGTTTTAATTGGCGATGCTGAAAAAATCCGTTAAATCTTTTCTCTCTTTCTTATAGGCGGTAAAAATGGCGTGCCCCTAATGTATTTACTAAGATTTGTAGTACATTATTTTATAATTCTTTAGGTGCCATTCTTATATTAAGCCATATAAATAGGGTTTGAATTATTGTTAGTAATTTAATTTTTTATATTTTAACTTTTTTTACTATAAATAATTTTATTAAACTACTCTGTGCTTTCGCGACCGGGCATTATTAAGTAAGTTTACTGTGTTTTTCTGTAGCGCAGCGCAACGCTACGTTGGTTAATTTCATCGGTAATATATAATACTAATTTTCACCTCTATAGTTAGCTTTAGCTCCCATAATCCAAGTTAATTTAATAATAGAGGATCAGTCATCCTAACATCAAAGTAGTTGCAACTTTAGGTATTTGTCTTTACCTAGAAATGGATCTATTAAGTACTAATAAAGTTGCAAGCATATAAAATTCATACTCTACATTATTCAAATTATTCTTAATGAATTAATTTCCTTTAATTTTCCTATTTCTAAAGTCTAAATTTCATAACTAAAATACTATAATATACCCCATAATACCTCCTTTGAGTTTCATTTTCTACTGATTGTTATAAATTCCGTAGTGTTTATTTAAGAAGATTTAGCTATTGTAAATGTTTAGATTTGTTTAAGTATTTTTAACTTAGCCATCATCTACTATTTTATTATCATCCTTTTTAGCCTATAGTACGGATCTAGATTTCTACCCCCATGCATCGCCTTTACTAGTTCTTTTCCTCAAGGGTCATAGAATTCTTCTTATTAGTTAAAAACAAGTAATTTTTATAAAGGAGTCCAAGCTCATGATTATAAATAAAGCTTTAACGGTTTCTCTAAGGCCTACAACCTAAGTAAATAATAGGCATTCATTATATCTACTGATGTCATACGATACCTAAGAACCTTAAGGTTGTCCATTAACATATTCGCGACATAAGTATGATAGCTTTAGAGGCCACCGTACAAAAATTATTCTATATCTAAATTTAAGTTTTCATATAAATACTCCATAAGTTTGGAACTTATCTTTTAGATAACTTTTAAAATAATAGTCATTTAAATAAGAGGTAAGTATTTTGGCTGGCAAAAGCCGTAAGGGAATTTTGTTTCTTTTCTTTCTGCATATTGTAGATTGCAAAAATTTTCTAAAAGACGCAGAAAGATCCGATGTTTTCTGAACCGATCAAGTTTTGTATTTTTTTTTGTAAAAAAAATCTAAAGCATGAAAAAGTCTACCGGTTCAAATAACAATTAAGTATGGCTTTAAAATCTCAGGTTCTGGACCCATATAGGGCCTTAGGAAATCCTTTAGCTCAACCTTTTCCTCTTCTAATCACCCAAAAAATATTAGGATTGTTTTTTATATAGTAAAATATATATATACCATATTTTCCTACCCCCACTTTAAACCCTTAAAAAATATGTATTTAAGAACCGCAAGTTTTAAACATAAAAACAATTTACATCACTTTAATGACATTTACTTTAAAGGATAGCTTGCCGCAACAAGGGGTCTTTTTTATATAAAGTTAAATAGAAGCTTCATTATAACAGAGCTATGCATAAAATATGAAAAAAAAGCTTATTATTCTCTGGACCTACTGCATTAGGCCTATTCGTTCTTTGCATACTAGGCCATAGGTTTTTTTTAGCTAAGTTACATATGCTAAACTCCAGGTAAAGCTGGGGGCCAAATTCACACCTTAAAATTTCTCAATTATGAAATATAGTTGTAGTAAATCATTTTGTGTGAGTGGAGCAAGAATTTTTTTAAAATAAGTTAATATAACATCGCTAATTAACAATAAATTATCGAAGGCGCACTTCTGTGCGATGGGCTCCATCAAAAAAATAAATAATAGTCTATTGCATTTTGCTTTTGCATACTTAGAGCACTAAAAACAGGTATAAAAAAAGTACATGTGTAAAGCATAAGTTAGACTTAAGGGGTTTGGATCATATTAAAACTTTTAGATACATTTAGAGAAGGTCCAAGGTTTTGGCATTACTCGGTGAATAGGTGTATGCTTGGCAGCCCCCGCAAAAATAGCCAATAAATATTTAAAAATGTAATTAGACTAATTTATTATTAGTAGGGCAGCTATGCTGGCATATACAAATCGCTAGGGATCCCGCAAGCTAGCTCCCGTTGCAAAGACAGTATCCAGATTCTTGCGACAACCGCAACAAGGGGGGCTAGCCTCCATCTCAGAGATGACTGAAGATTCGTAATATTTAGCCGTATTTATACTCTGCATTGGAGCTAAGGACTAAAAATTCTTTACTAACAAGCAATATTTCTAAACCCCTGCTATTCATATATTCAGAGCAAAGATTATAAAATTCATACTTCGTAAAGAAAAGCCTTTGCTTAACTTGGTATTTTTGTTTCATGGGACAGAGGCCGATATGACATGCTAAGTTTCTAGTATTTATTTTTACTTTTGGAAAGGGTATACTTACAAATGCGTGAGGTTTATAGGTGCGCTTTGTTTAATCCTCATCTCTAAACCTAGACTGTAACATCTGTTTAAGTTACTTGCTCAGTATATCGTAATAGAACCCGTGGTTGTTAATCCACAGGTATTCTACCTAGCTACTTTACCTTCATAATTGTTTGTAAACAAATTGATAAGAATAATCAAGAGGCCCACTTAACACTTACAATAGATCCTAACACTACCTAATTAAATTTCATCCGTGAAAATGCATCCAGGATAGTCTCCCTATTTCATTTAGGGCATACTTGTACCATTTTTTATATCTTATTTCCGTAAATATACCGATCTGGTGCCATGTTTTTCAAATGCCAGAGATATGAAAAAGGGTAGTAAACCTTTCTATTTTTATACAATTAGAATAAAAGGTATTTATTTTATATATTAATCTGCACTATATATTTTTATAGTGGTATGCGCTCTAAAATGTTAAACTCTTTTTAAAAAAAGATACTACATACTCCCTAGACACTTTCCTTTTAATAAACCTTGCCATCACTATTGTAAACAAAACCCCTTTTTCTAAATTTGCTCAAGATATATTCCAGACTTAGTTTTTAATGTACATAGGATTAATTCAAAACACTTTTTCGTTTATTCTTTATCATATGTGCATAAATTCCTAAGATTTTTTTCCAATTTAAACAGTGGGATTAAAATGGCCTGAGTTTCTTTAGGATTATTTTCCTCTAAATTTAGCAAAGGACTTGCTGTGCGAATAATTTTTTTTTTATTCTTGCTACGCGCAGCTTATTTCACAGCATAAAAATAGAAAAAATAACTAACTAAAGCTGTATCTAGTATTTACAGAAAAGGTTTTAACTTTACGGGAATCAGATATAAGTCTTTTAGACCTTTTGGGAGTCTTTTAAAATCCCCATCTAGACCTGCGCCAGGGTTTAAATTATAACAGCGTTTTTAATAAGATAACTATTTTGGTTGGTTTTTTTTACAGATAAATATCTTGCATTTCATATTGTACCTTATTACCATAACCATGTAAAAATTAATTAGCTTGCTGGTATTAATCAAGAAAAATGATTGGCTTGCGCCTCCATGACTTGAAAATATGAATTAGATATTAAGTATTATGGGCTAAACAAAAAGGAAAGTAATAAGTGGCATTAGCTAAATCAAAATACCCGTTACCTACGTAAATCCCGTTAACGCTATTTATTTATAAGATAATACCACCCCTTATTTTTATATCCGAGAACTTCGCCTTCAAATAGTTTAGTCTATCAAAGGAATTGTAAATAGACATGGGTTTTAAATTTAACTACGTTCCAATTGTACTCAACGAATAAATTGGGTGTTTACAGTTTTAAACATAATCAAGTTATTATTATTTTACTGGTTTTTTCTGCATTTATATTTTTCTAGCCTAAGTCCTTAACAAGGCATAGAAAAAAATAAAGCTCAAAAAACAAACGTACAATTATTGGATCTTGTCCCGAGGCAAGTAGTTTTAGTTCTTGTGTAAATTGGGGTGCAATAGGCCAAGATATTTTTTTTAGGAATTTTTTCGTGCGCAAGCTATCACCTTGTATGGAGGACTCACTAAAACGTCAATTTTATATTTACTAAGGCCTAAATGATTGTCATAGGGGTCGGAAAAGTAAAAGAGATTAACAATTATCGACTATGTTATTAGGGACCCTTATCTTTTAACTTGTTAGGTTACTCCACGTATAAGCTCTGACGATCGCTCATTGTAAAATAGAGATTGGTGCCAGTATTATTGTTTGGTTTCTGCTAAATTTGTCTATTTATTACTTGCCTAATTTTAAAATAGGGTATTCTGGCATATGTTTGTGTAAATTTTCGATATCACTAATGAAAAAAGGCCCAGCTGCTGGACCTAAAAAAGTGTTGAGGGAAAAAATGCGTCAAATAAGACCTATAAATAAAAATCAAAAATTGTGTCTTAGCTTAAGATTAAGAGCGATATTTGAGAGCTACCTTTTTTAGGGACCTCAAAAATATCACCCTGCAACACCCCTTGTCAAATACGGCTCCCATACCTTAAAACGTAGTGGGGGGAATGCAAAGTATATTTAAGTGTTACGTCTTCTAAAATTATATATGTATACAAAAAAAAATTAATCTTTTGAGGTTCCGCCTAATCACATTTCTAGGTAGGTCAAACATTATATAAGCACCCCCCCTAAAGGGGTGCTAAGAGGGATAGGTGCTGCAGGCTTCCCTATAATTCTCCTACAAGATTTCTTTGTATATCCTCCACCTGGGGGTATGTTTAATGTAAAAGAGGGATTAACCTACCCCGTAAAATTTGTATCTTTGGTTGTTAATAAACTTTTGCTTTTTTCTTGCTTATTCTACGGTAGTTATGGACATTGAATTTATATTAGCTTCTTCAGGTGTTTTATTATAATAATTTGTTTCTTAAGATTATATCTACTTTTTGTATTCCATAGCATGTTGTTATGGTTAGCACCTACCAGAACGCCAGAAGTTAAGTTTATTATTAAACTTCATTATAAACCTTTATTATGTTTACTATAACCAAAATAAGAATAGTTTAACTCTCTGAGCACAAATAAGATACTCAACCATCTCTTATTGAATAGGCAAACTCTAAGGGGTATTTTCTATGACCGTTTAAAGGAGAAGAAATAAAACTATAGGAAGGTTCAATAGTGGAAGAAATCAAATATTAGCAAATACTTATCTTTAAAAACCAGGATAATAGGACCTTTCAGGTAACCCTTCACCCCAGGGGTCCCCGGGTACTCCTTTCCAAACTATCTTTCTATCCCTCTCCGTCACAACTACTTAAAATAAGTAGCCTGCGCAAGCTAGGAGGATACCACCGACCTAAGAGCTTATATGTCATTGAAGAGTATCCAACCTTTTTGGAGCTCACCCAGATAGGCCGCCTCGTTACACCTGAACCGCTCAATAGATTTACAGTTAAAAACATTATTAAGATATTGGTAGCAAAGGTATACCCTTAAGGGTGTAGCTTCTTAAAAAAAAAAATATATTATTTTTGCCTGCAATAGCACCGAAAGTAGCTACCCTTTATTTTTTCTATCCACGGGTTACCCTATCCATGTTCTCAGGGGGATAAGGATAACTATACTTATTTTTTAGACGCTTTAAAGGCTTTTTTTTTAAGATTTATCTGTATCTGACTTAATGATTAAATTAATGACTTTTTTTATTACTCTATATAATCTTTTCAAAGGGAATTATTTAGATTTCATCAGGGAAAAATTTGTTCTCTTTACCCTTTGTTTATATTATTTATGCTGTTTGTTTAAATTTATTTTTTCACTGATTCTTGTAAGCATGTATTCAAAACTCACTACTTTATCTATTGATCTTTTTAAAGATAATCTTGTCTTTTTTTCTATAACTTATGTTGTGTTCCTTTTCTACAGGCATAATAGGATATTGGTGGCCGTAGGCTCAGAAAACAATCAAATTTAAATCCTGTTAGTATTGAACTTATCAAGTTGCTCAATTTTTGAAGTAAATTCTGATTCATCTCTGAAAGGCTTTCTTCTTTTATCTTTTAAATTGGTCATTGTTCAAAATAGGATAATCTTAGTTTTTTAGGGTTTTTTGTAGGGGGTTGATTTTGATTTGAAAAACCCTTCCTTTATATTAATCCAGATTTTCTAACACTTTTTTGACTCATGTCATAGATCTCAACTTAATAATGAATAAAATAATCATTAGGTAAAAAAAACGAATTTAACCAACTTAATTATTTTAAATATATTAAATAACAATCAGCTAATAATAAATATTTGAAAGGAATATATAATTTAAAGTATTTTTCTTGAATAACCGTATTTTTTATAAAAAAAATCATTGAGTTATAATAATTTAATCAGATATTAATAGCATATCAAAACAAATTTGATAATAGATATATTAAAATTAATAAGCATCCTATTACGTATCTTACTATAACGTAAAAAATCTACCAATATAACAAGCATTTAAAGGATTTTATTTTTAGTTAATTTTAAATTACTGTGTTCCTCCCGTAGGCAATGCGAGGGGGTCTGTTCACTATGGGTGCTTTCGCGAGGATATGAAAAATCGCGCCAGCACATTTAATTATAAATCTTTAAAAAATTCCTTTGTCTACGGAAGTGAAGTCGAAGGCCCGTAAATCGATTGTTGCGTACATATTTTTCCTAATCGTGTCCAGGAAGGTCTAAGAAGGCTTGCGCTTACAAGAAAAAATTATAGAGCGCAATATTTTATACTTAAATGTGTAAATTCTATTATTATTAAGGTGGCCAAGTTTGCAAGCGAACAAGATAAAAGTGAGCTTTAGCGAATTGTAAAAAAATGCACAGCTTCGATAAATACTAATCTACCTGATATCATTGATAATATATGGACCAAATAGCCCCTTTTTATGGACTATCTGCTTTCATTTAAAGGAGCCGCAAGTGAAATCAACGAAACTTTTGAATAAAAGAACCTAGGATTTATAATGGTAATTTCCTGTATTGAATCCATTTTAACAAAAATCTGGAAATATATTTTTATATTCAATATATCAAAATTAATTTTATAATACGGATAGTAAAAATTTTTTATTGAAACTGACTCATAAAAACTTAAAAATCAGCGAGTATTAATCTATTTTACCCCATAAAATACTCCATCACCATAGCACTGCGTTTAACTGTATTCGAACATGTTAAAGTATATATTTGAGATTTTTACTATTTTGTGTTATATGGGTTTACGATAGGGTATAAATTCATTAAAGAATAGATTTGAGTAAAAATAGTTATGCTTAACTTGTAGATTACATCAATGCTTATTACCAAATAGAAATTTTAAAAACTATTAGAACCTTTTGATTCCAATTAGACTCTGAAAAACAAAAAGAATCATTAACTTTAATATTATAATCAGTTTTATGGAAAAAAATTCTATTGTTATATAATACACAATCTGCTTTTTCTAAACTATCACACTATACTTTCTAATTTACCATTAACCGTTTATTAACTAAATTAAATCATATTATTTCATAGATACTTATATATGGTGATAAAAATTTATTTTTATGTTTGATTTATTTTTACCCATATGTAAAGTGTTTGAAAATACCGGTGTTAAATTCTTATTATCTCTATTATTCAATCTTATTCGAAGTAGCTTTAATTCTACATTATTTTAGACAGATGATTTCCCTTATAACAAAAATTTCCTTTTCCATCTTCATTATTCCGGCTAATCACGGATGAAATTTAGTATAGTTGTTTATCCCTCTATTTCAGTATATTAAAATACCTTTTTTTGTGCGAGGTGGTACAAGCGCGCAGGCTATATTACTTTCTTTGTTGTATGTCCTAGCATCGCTGGTTTCAGTTAAAAAAATTTTATATTAATGATGAATATAGAAAATTTGCAAGAAAAATATTGTAAGACAAGGCGAATTGTAATGATTGCGATTATAGTCTGCTGAGTAATCCTTATAGTTTTTCTGCTGATTTGTCATTATTAAAATATTTTAAGTTTCTTTGTATATAGATATAGTTAAATTATTATTTTTCACTATTTGAATAGAATTTTAAAGCTTTCCACTTAGATCTAGTAAAATTACTGATCAATTTATATAATAAATAGAAATAATATACGAATAAATAGTTTCCAGCATATAAGTTAATTTAGCAGAATAAATTGAAATTACTGGGCCCATTTGAGGCCAATCTACGTAGTAAGTCGTTAAGTTGCTGAAGATATTTACAAATACAACAACTGCTACACGCAGTGATACGCGACTATAAACTTTCTAATTGATTAAACTAATAAAATTTGCAATTTGTCCACGTTTAGTCTACTACGAGATCCTACTCGAAAATTAAAATTTTGAAATTAGTTCTTTGGATTCACGGTCTTACTTAAATACGGGGTTAGGGTACATTTTATTCGCACTCACTTATTCTTTTGCGCATTTACAGAAAACATAGGAAGGGGCCTTCAACCGTTTAGCCGCATTATTTAATAATAACTTTACCGAGAAACCGTAATGGAATTTTTCACGGGACATCTTGCGACACGACCTTACTAAGAATTTTTTTTGGAATATTTTTCTAAAGACTACACACTTTCTTCCCTAAACGAAAGGGGATAGTTAGTACAATGTGAGCCACTACTGTTTATAGCGAATGCCTTTTTCTTGTACTACTTCTTAAACAATAGCAGTTACTCATAAAGGTGTACGAACTTTAATATGATACTTCAAAAATAAGGTTAATATAAGTCTATTAAATTAAACGTCTAATTTTGTCCCCCTATTGAGAAGGAAATTTGTTCTCGACACGAATAAGAAATAAACAACCTTCCCTATATAAACCAGATAATCAAGCTGTACAAAGTGAAGAGGTGCTTTAAAAATTAGCAATTTAAATAGCATATTGCTCTTTAAGTAATTTAGTATCTCTTGTGGATAAGATTTTTTTCTTACTGAAAGTT
>JACYFI010000862.1:0-10036 GCA_020975735.1 Ophiocordyceps xuefengensis
GTTTCTCTGTTTGACATACACGGAAATCTGCTTATAGAGCATGAATTTTATCCTAAATTAGTTTCTATAAACATTTTGTGAAATCTATTTCCTTTAACAACGGGTTCTTTACGGCTAAACTTCGTAAGCCTCCCCGAATTTACATAAAAGAATTATTAATTTAAAATAATATAATGTTAAATCTAACTCTGAAATGCGTAGGTTTCTTTAACCTATAACCCCTCTTTTCTTTACAGGCTTGTCTTTAATACCTAAATATTCAACCAGCTTTAAGTTAAGTGTAAAGAAAATTTAATGTTGTCGTAAAGCTCGAATATATTAAAGTTACTGATTTACCTTACGCTCTGCAGGTCTTTTAGCGGGGTAAGATATTTGCTAAGCATTCTGCGGATTAGAGGATTGGTTTTTTTCTTAGTTAGTGGTAAGGCTAAATAATTTATCCTTTATACTTCCTGATACATATCTTTACCTAAACCCGTACTGATGATAATATTCTTTTATGCCTCCTCCGAAATACGATTTTATTTGTAACTTAACCTTTGCTTTTTGTTCATCACTATGTTAGGCGCGAGTCCCGTTCAATAAAATAATCAACCGTTCTTTTAAAAATATTATATTTCAGGGTCTAATTATAATCCAAATAATGTGTTCCTCTTTTAATAGTGCTTCTGGACTTTACCGACATCTCTAATATTCTAAAGTAAAAGAGTATAGGGCCATGTGTTTATAAAAGGCAGCATAAATAAGGGTCTTAGGATTTCTTTGTTAGAAGCGAAGCGCCCACCTTTTCTTATATTGAACAACCTATCCTTTTTGGGCTAAAGTTTAAACCACTACCTACATAAATATGACATTGAACCGTTTATTTATTCTTAAGATACCTGATTTTAATTTTTTTATCTAATAATATTGAATTTTTCATAGTTGGGCTGGGCTTCGCAGCAAGGCACAAAATTCCATTATATAACTTTTCTTAATTCGGTATTATTTGAAGAAATTGCCTGATGTTTAAATTATATTTCTTTATAGAATGTTTTGTTTTTGGGTAATACGTAAATTATTCTAATCGTAAACCTTATTTATGAAGAACAAATTAAATGATATTTTATTGCCATTTCATTCTACTGAATGAGGCCGCTGGACTATATCTAACTAATAATTTTATATAACTATTAATTAATAGCCAACCAACATTTATGATAACCTGCCAACAACGAACGGGTCTTGGCTGGCGGATAAGTCCATTTGGTTAATAGCCATCATGAATTTTACCTTACCCCGATTTCATGTACCTGGCATAAAGAATGTATTACTATCCTTACTTGTCGTTATGATTGCTTTATAGGACGTTCCCGCATTTGATTGGTTTCTTGCGAAAAAGTTCACTTCTAGCAAAAGAGCTGTACTTCAACCTTATCATTCTATGTCTGATAATCAAGATATTATCATTTGCCAGTTCCGAGTCCTCTCATACATCCACTGATCAAAAATCTTCTACATCGCCCCAAATTGTACAAAGAATCCACCGTTTACAGCATCCTTTGTACTGTAGATTAGAATGGTACCTGCTAAGGATACTTACTTAATTGGCCATCTATTAATCGGCGTTCTCGCCAGAAAGAATCTACTTCCTTTTTACCGAAATTTCTTATATGGTATATAGACAATATATAAAAATAGCCCAAAGGCTCTGGTAACTGAAGTCCTTTCTCCCCTAAATCAGTAAAATTAAGGATAACCTATATATAACTCATTATCCGGTGTAGCAGATATAAACCTATCTCTCAGCTTTAATTAATGGAAAAATTATTTTTATTAAATCTTCCCTTTTCTCAAAGCTTTAGCTCCAGCATGGTCCTAGCAACACCTATTGTTTACTGTCGCTGTTAAGGATTTCAAAAAGATACCTATTTTCCCTTCATCAGTATTAAGTAACATTTGACCTTCTACACCTAAAAAGGCTTATAGCTGAATTTAGTATCTTGATTGGCGTGTATTTTCATTGAAAGTTTTATACCTTTTCGTTACCGTAGATTATTATCTCTTAATATACTTGTTGGGTCGTATTCTTCCTGTTGCTGAAGATAGATAATTGAATAAATTCTAGCGTCCCTCATTAGTGTATACGTCCCTTCTCTAAAAAAAACTTTTAAAGTTTCTTCTTTATGGTTTATGAGCCAAAAAGAATAGCCACCTTTTTCTGTACGTTTTGGTTTGTGGGTTTAAAAAAGTCTAGAATATATTGTCTCTTTTTTCTAACTTGTTTTCTTGTATCAGTAAATATATTCTAAGTATCAACTAAATGTAAACGCTTACGCTACTATCCCAGTATTTTAAAAGAAGCAGCTTCGCCGTGAAGATTGTGTTTTACGTAAAATTATATTGCTTAACATCCATAAGATTTATAAAAATCTTATTAGGTGAAATTTATAGGCTTACCATATCCCCTCCGGGGAAAAGTAAATTTTATTATTAATATTATTAACCCAGGAAATATACCACCTTTTATTTCTATCCCGGAGGGATAGGGCGGAAAGCCCCCAATCATTTATATTGAAATTATTATCCAGATACTATTTATATATGTGACGATCACGGTGCCAACCTTGTAGTGTAATAATCTTTTTTTCTGATGGAGCCTTGCGCCCTTCATAATATCTGTATACGATCTTTAAAATAACTGATTACTTCGTTTTAATTTAAAGGCCTAATTTATGCTCAATATAAAATTGTGTTAACCCAAAAAGTTACCTCCTCTCATTGCTTCAATTATTACTTATCAGTCTCAGGGAGATAAAATAAGCAATGTACAAGCAAAGTTTTTTTTCTATTTTAATTACATTATTTTAGACTTCTACTAGAAAACCTAATACATAAAGAAACCTAATTGGAGCTTAAATTTTCGTATTTATTATTCTGTATCCTTTTCGAACTGAAGGACCGACTAATCTTAGAACGCCTATAATTATGAGCGTTAGCTTGCAGCGTAAGCTAAGCCCCATTTGTAATTATAAGGCAACGAACCATTAGTCGATGAACTGCCAACACCCTTATAAGTGGTTGGCTGCGGTGCGCCCATATACTTACGCTTATATCTGCCATTGGTTTTACCTTACCACGGAGTCATTACCTGTGCACAAAATATGTTAACCGTTATCTTAGCATTGGTGCTAGATTGCTTTAGGTTTTTCCCCGTCAATTTGGATGGTTTAATTGGGAGAAAGTTCATTTCTACATTACTTGGGCTATTTAAACATTGCTTTTACATCCCTTTTATTCTTACCATGCTATACCACCATACTAAGTGTTGTCTTTCATCTAACCCACCACAATTCCTTCTGCGGGATTTTTATGTTAGCAATCAACCGCTTGGCAGACTTTTATAACTCCTGACTATGGAAAATCACCCTGCCTTTCGGGCAAACTTTAGACCCCACTGTTTTCGTTATTTTTAACCCCCGGGTTTTAACTACGGGCATATGCTCGCATCTAACGGTAATTGGGACCCCATTAATGCAAAAGTACGTTCTTTTTTTTTATCGACTGCTTATAAAACTACTATTTTTTGATTTTAGTTCCCCATCATGGTACTTTTCATTATTGTTATGGGTACATATTAGCCTTGAGGAAAAGGTTTCCCCATGTATTTAAAAGTTTTTGGTACGTTACTACTTATAGGCCTACCTCTATCTTCACTTTCGCGTCTTAATCAATAGATACTCCATTTTTGCTTTAAATTTATCCCCCTGACGTTAACTAAGGATATTTCTATTCACTTCCCGTTTGAGATAGTATTTCTCTTAGGAGCTTATGTAACTTATTAGGAAGTTAACCACAATATTTTATGCATTGCCCACAGTCTTACCTTGGCTTTTATAAAACAATAAGCAAAACAAACGACAAGATAGCAGCTCCCTTTAATTTTCTAGAAGAGATATAAAAATTTGTGATGCGCCTGAGACCCACTAACGACATTTTAGTAATTATTTTAATAGTAATAGAGTAAGTTTACAATTCTAAAATACACCTTCAAAATTAAAGAGCTTTAGCAATAAAGAAAATAAGGTTAGTAACCCCCGGTTTCATCAGTCCGCCTTTTAACCGCCGCGAGTTGAAGATATTTGAGTTTTATCGCCTATGCGACATGATAAATATTTTCTCTTTGATACATAGCCATTAAAATTTCCATAATAGTTTCTTTTATATGTATATAATTCGACGAAGTAATCTTAAATATCTTTGGTGTTTTAAAACTGTATTTTCTACATGTTCTGAAGTAAGGGATTGATAGTTCGGGTATTACTGTGAATCGAACACAGGAACTCTTTCTCCACAAGGAAGGCGCCTTTGAACCGACTCAGCCAAACGCGTTGTGTGAATCTTCACAGTCTACTTAGGTGTTAGCCATATATAGAACACTATACTAATAAAAATATAACTAAAACTCTATAATATTATCCCTATTAAATTAATGTAAATTTCAACTTCGGAGCCCTTTAATCTATTATACAATTGAGAAAATATAATAACCTTTCCAAATACTAAAAGATAGAATTAATATCTTGCTTGCAGACAAAATATATTACATATTAACTAGTTTGTTACTGCAGTACCCCTTACAAGCCGCAAAGCCACCCATCGAGATAGGGGTTTATGTGGACCCGAAAAAGAATTAAGCAAGATATAGCGTTACCACTATGCAAAAATTTTCATGTAAAGACTAATAATTTTATCCTTTGTTGCAGCTGCAAATTGTGGTATACTTCCTGAGAAGCTCGTAACCGGGTTTTTCCCCTTGGGCCTTGCACCCCCCCCCACGTCTCTTTCGAGACTATGAGTGGCGGGTCTGATCGCTTCGTACAGTGAAAAAAAAATTAATGTATGCGTTAACTTCTGATCCGGTGTATAGTGAGAACAAGTACTAATGTTAACACGTCCTCTATACATATGCAGCAGTTATGCAGATAATAGACCAAGCACAGCCCTTTTATTTTTTGTGATAGTTAACCAGAGACTTTGAGGATTTCATTACAAGCCTTCTTACAAAACTCTACTTGAACATATTTTTCTTAATCCTGGATCCCCTTGCTTTGATCACCCCTACAGGGTGCTAAGGTGGCTTAGCCTTACACGGGGTCTGGTTAACCCCCACCCGACTTTCGCAGATAGGGGGTCAAAGCAAAAATTTTAAATTGTGTTAATAACGGTTAGGCAAATAGTTATAAAGTGTATAAAATCTAATCTGGTTCAATATAACTTCAAGAAGTACCTTGGACTGTTGAAACCAAGGAATTTGTAGGTGAAGCTCCTTATTTTTAACCCAACTTAAACTAACTCTTTTTATGTTTTACTGCTACAACTTAGCGAAGCAGGATGCTACGCGGGGCTAGAATAAGTCTGAGCTGGGTTCCTAAAAGAGCCAACTGCCCATTATAAACAGCCCTTTCACAGAGAATATCCGATTCAGAACGGATGTGTTATAAACAACCTAATAAAAATTCAAACTACACCTTAAACCACTCGGTCATTCTCTTAATCCGGTACAATTAAAGGCTGGTTCCGTCTATAAAGCTTTCGTTATTATATCCTGTTATTAACTTAGATCTTCTGGCTTGGTTGGGGTGCCCCTCCCTCTATGAATTTTTTTCCCTTTACCTAATTCTAATCCTAATTCCCTTGCCTTTGGCATCCTTCTTCCTAGCTTGCCCATAATGCAAGAATAACTAATCGAAGCTACCTACAAAGGGGATCGTAGCCCACGCCCACTATAACCATATTCTCTCCTTGGGAACACAGGTAAGGGGAAATAGCGTTATGCAGCGATCAAAGAAATAAGGCAGGCTTTCATTCCTCAGCTAATCGCGAACCGCTGATGATACTCTTTATGTCAAGATACACTTTTACCGACATTAAGGTTAGGATCTTAACTCGATATATTTTAGATGACTTGTGTGGTGGGCTAAAAAATATTACTTACTTATCACCTAAAGTATCCTTACAGGTGGTATGTATTTTTCACGAGTCGGATCTTTAATTTACCTTTAGGTAGCTAAGCTAAACAACTATATCGTATAGATCTTTGGTATCAAGATATGGATAAAAAACTCCCAGAAGCAAGCATCTTATTTTTTTTTGCTTATTAGTTTTTGCTTAATTAATTTTTACAGCTTACTTTAAAGCGAACCAGTTTCTCAACTGAGCGTATTAAGAACGTTATTAGAAGCGTACAGCAAACTGAAGCGTACCACCTCCGAGCCGTACCTGTAAGAAAAATCACGCGATTTATAGATAAAAGAGTAATAAAATTCACACATAAACAGTCACTATCTTTTGAACTTTAATATTAATAATTGAGAAAAATAAAGATTTGAACCTTTAACAATCTTGTGTGTAAGAGCAACGTCCACCACTTGAACTAATTGCTCCAATTTATTAATTAATTTTACGGTACGCTCCTTTAGTTTTTAATTTTTAAGCCTTGATTAAATTAATAAGCAGTGCTTCATCATAAATATAGCTACAGGAGAAGCTACCGACCAGCCAGTCATAAAATCCAGGCCGCGCTACTTTACTATTCTCACAGCGCCAGCGTATTAAAGAAGAAAGAATTTAGGTTTATTGTTTGGTGATGAACGAATTACCTATACAGTCATTGCCCATATTTTTCCTTTGTTTACGCGCTGTAATCCCCTTTTTTTTCTATAAAACGTAGCAAAAAGACGCAAGCTATTATTATATAATAACAGGGGCTATCTTGTTGAAAGTATATAAACAATGTCAAACCCACGCCCGCCCACCCTATTTTTGCGAATCGGGCAGGGAAGGTTTTATATAATCAATAGAAACGAGAGCGGAGATACTGTGAAAGGCCATTGCCGTGAATTTATCATTAGCTGACCTTGGTTTTTAAATTTTAAAGTGTTTTATTAAGCATATTTAGAATATAGAAATTTACAACAAGGAAGTTCTTTAAAATACAGAAAGGAATAAGATAAATGGTCCTAACCTCAAAATAGTCTTATACTGTTAAGACCTTAAAGACGCCAAACCTATCTTTACTTACTTCAGATTAGTGCTGTATGGAAATAAGTAGATATTTTACTTTAGACTTAACATGCAAGCTGCTACAACACAAGCTTATCTAAGGCAGAGAACAGGAAGCAGAAGGATTCAATTTAAGCTTGCTCGCTAAAAAAATAACCTTATATAATATTTTTATTGACTTATCTGTATCTTTGTTTTATCCCTCATTTACTATGCACCTAATACCTCGCTAATAATAAGACTGACTGAACTTCAATAATACAAAACATATAATTTTAGGAAAGAAGAATATATAAATTATATTCCTACTGTACAATTACTTGTTTCTTGTCATATTCCATCTCAATTATCTACTACTAACAACATAAACATTAGCTGCCGTTTGGTTCTAGATTCTTATTTATATTGTAGTGGTAACTAGAAGTTCTCTTCTCTAGCTTTATTAATATCCACTTTATTTTACCTTGTTGAATAAGTAATAAATAGATTGTTATTTTTTACTATATTAACTATTAATGCTGCCATATAAGGTAAGGCAATATTGGCTTGAATGCATAATTTAAACTGATATATGTTACAAACTGAATTGGCATAAAAAGGGATACCTATATTTAAATTATTGCTTTCGTAATTCTACTTTTCCTTCATATTAATTAAGTGTCAGAATAAATAAAAAAATAAATATAAGACACGACCGCCTATTATATACAATATATAATAAGCAGGAAACCCCTCTAACGTTAATCCTAATAAATATTAAAATAAAGAGAAAATAGGATACAAGATAGCCTATTAAAGACAAAGAGATGCTATGGATATTTAATATAATTATAACAGTTATCACCGAAAAATAAGAATAACTTAAACATCTCTAGATAATTCTACTTATACCATTAGAAAATACCCATCGTGATAAGGTGTCAAAGAATCAAAACCCTTTGACTACTGGCTTTATTTTTTTTTTTAAACCTAAACTGGGCTAAATGTATTATACAGGGCTACTTTAGATAATTTTTTTTTCTGTTGTGCAAGTTTTTCTCATCATATAAGCATCCGTTAATCCCTTAGCTTTTGCTATCCTATTCCCAGCTGCGCCACAGCAAGAATAACTAATCGAAGCTGCCTACAAGGTATCGATTAGCCAACGCACTTATAACCATATTCATATCCTTAAGAAAGGTTCGCAGGATAAAGGGTTCGGACACTCTGTTCCCCTGCTGGTTGTTATGAAACATAAACATTGACCGCTTCGTTTCGGATTAAGGGAAAATAATACATACAAATTCCGCAACCCTTTGATAGGGGAAAAAGATAAATCACACCTTTAGTGTACTATCTTGGTACCATTGTTGCGTAATTTTTGTATATTTTTTTTCTAAGCTAGCGTAGCTTGCAAATAAGATATAAATCGAAAAAAATAGAGAGTAGGCTCGGTCCCCCACTCCAAGTGTAAGAAAAGTAGTGTAAGGAAAATTCTACCAAGCTCTTATTCATATCCCTAAGGGTCCTTCGCCAGAAAGGGCTTTTTTAATCCATAAACGCGGCTAGTCAGGACTTGAACTGCATATCCAGGATCGGAAATCGCTGTAAGTCTATACCATTAACCTTTGAATAAGCCGTTATAAAATATTATTTATTTTAATTTGATTTCGATCAATTTTTAGTATGTGGCGAAGATTCTTCGCTAACTTACGACCAAAGCCTAAGGGCAATCAGACGAAGTCATATTGAAACTTTCTACTAAAATTATCAAATCATCAAAATGTTTGATAGTATAAGGTGAGAAAGAGTGAGATCTGTTAAATAACAAGTAAGTTTTTTATTTATAGTTAAAAATTCAGAATTTAGCACTTTTTTTGCGTTCATAAATTCCTGGAACCGAAGGGTTATAGGATATGGGGATTGTCAAGCAAGCTAAGCAGGCCCCCCTAGAAGCGCCCACCTGTTAGGCTTCATATAAGATTATTATTAGGTTTGGTCCTAATTTATAGCTGCCGTAGCCCACACCCTAAAGGACAAGCTATCCTTAAACCCTTTGCCTCGCCTTTCAGCTTTAGCTTGCGCAGCAAGAGGATAAAAGCGAGGTATGAAACCGCATCATGCCATGTTTATCACCCTACAACCAACGAAACCCACAACTTAATTAGAACCCTCATTAAACATATAATTCTCTAAATATTTTAGAAAGGTTCTTATTGTTAATAATATTGAGTAGATTTTTATGAAGTTGTTATTGCTAAGAAAACATATGAGCCCCCTATGGTATTAGCAAGCTCTTTATGAAAATAATTTTAATATGAAAATCAATCTATGAAAATCAAAAGATATGAGGTCGTCAAAATGAAAAGCTCCATCCATTAATCCATCATATATGGTTTCGAAATTTATCGTTTTATTATAAGCTGTTTATCACATTTACTATTGTTTCGTCTTATCTTCGGACCCGGCTTTTTAAATTGTCCAATAATCAACATCAAATCCCAGGTAAATCACTTTCCTCCTCCTTTTGACTCCTTTATTCTCGCCGGGCATGCTTATCAATTGGTTGAAGAGGGCTAGCTCATTCCTTAGATTTCTAATTCTGAGGATTCCAGATTGACTACTATTGAATTTTTGATTCCAGCTCAATCTTCGGTATGGTTGGGTACGTTAGGATTACTAAGGAATCAAGTTGAGATGATTTACTGATAAAGGTGTTCTTCGAAGGGAGATTGGGGATTGCACCTTTCCTATGATTCTTCATTTGTAAATTCATCTCCCCTTAAGTTAGACTCCACTCCGTCTTTTGTTCATAATATCACCTTGTAGTACGAAACCAGAATAAATTGGTTATACGTCGCTGCTGGTGATTCTAACTTCACTACGGGTGAACCTCCCGTCGGACAGTTACACGGACCTACATATTCACTCTGCTAATCATCCCGGGGACTGTAAATCACGAACTAAGCGATCACTTCTGACAATACAGCAGAATCGTGATCTCTTGGTATTT
>JACYFI010000849.1:0-12904 GCA_020975735.1 Ophiocordyceps xuefengensis
TAGCTTTACCCAATCATTAGTGCGCGGCTATCAAACTGTGAAAAAAAATTTTATAGTCGAAATCAGAAAGATTCAATTCATACCTCCTTTTGAGTACAAGGGTTTCACAGATGGTGAACGGGGAGTTTTTAGTCTTAAAGTCTTCATAAGAGTTAGCTCCACACGTTCACGGCTATAATGTAACACCCTGAATTCTATAAAATAGGAGGTTACCAATATCGAGTATCTTATTAACTAAGGACAAAATTCTTACTGTTTGTTGGGAACATGGTACAATTTAATGGAAGGCATTGTAAATAAAAATTAGGCAAGCTATAGTGTCAATCCCGCCCAGGAATTTTGGCATAAAAAATTATACGCTTCATCTTTGATAAATACTCTTTGTTGACTTCATAATATACAGAGCAATTATCTCTCTATTTAAACAGCTATAAATTTTGCTTTACAGGTAAAGCCACGCTCTGATATTGAAGTATGTATGAGCTTATAAAATATAAAAAGGGATCTAGAAAAGAATGCTCGTCTGATAAAATAAAAAATTTCATTTTTCCTAGTATTTTAAAATCGTACCACGCTTTAGTGATTGGTACCATGATATAAAAAGATCTAAACGGATTTGCGTAGGTTTTAAGATGGAGAGGTTATTTTATTGTAAGATCCCATTTAATAAAAATAAAAAACTATACAACTGTTATAATATGATTTAGGTTTTTTCTCTATTACTCAACATGCGGAGACGTGGGAAGTTTATTAACCAAAAATTTATGGGTGTTTATTACGGGGTGTGGAAAGAATGTGAAGCTTTAAATAGCCCGGAGATGAGTAAACCATTGTGTATTAAATTTAGATTGATGATATTAAAGAATAAAAATCAATTCCATTTTTCTTCAAAAATATTCTCCTCCACCAAGGGAGAAGTTATAGGATTTCTAAGGATTTTGTTAGAAAGAACCAGAATATTAGCTGTTTAAAGATCATTTAACAACGAAGGTATTTAAAAAAGATAAATCTTTAAATTCAGGTAATGAATAGAAAAGTGAAGTGTTAATTAGCTATGTCAATACTTACTTCTCTGTAAAACAAATAAAAAAAAAAAGTAAAAAAACTGAAGCTTTATTAAAAAGTATTAAATATAAATATTAAATATAATTTAATTTTACGGTATTTTCAACGGTAGTAGATCTACAAGGACTCTTTATAAATTTTATTATTATTAACCAAATAATTATTTATTTATGGGTTTGTTACCCAGCAAGGACCTTTTATTAATTAACATTAATGTTAGCCTAATCTTATTTATAGTTAACGCTATGATTTAGATAAGTAGGTTCAACCGACTCCAATATAGACTAAAAAGGTTTGTTGTGACGCAGAACTATGCTTAATCAAGTGGTCATCTATATTTTAAATAATTTAAAAACATTTGATGTGTAATAGCAAAAATTATTGCACATTAAGAATTAGTCTGGAGCATATAATGAGAATTAATTGGAAAAATTGGTTATAGAACATAACCTTATGTAACACTTTTTGTTCAACAAAGGAATATAGTGTTCATCATTTACTTTTAGATGATTGCCGATATTTGGTACTTGATTCCCTTGTTTGGAAACAGGGTTCTCATGGGTTACCCATTTTATCATAGAATAACAAATCTTCAACTGTAGGCCCTATGAAGGAATATTAGCCCATCCATTGTAAACTGATCACCCCATCATTAGGTTATGCATCGGTATTTCTTTCTGACAACTTGTTTGTATCTTGTATGGACTGGTTTTGTATATTGTACTCGTTATTACTGAGGGTCCTACATTAAAATAACGGATAAATACAGACTTAAACATTGCAACAAAAAAAGATACTAAAAAGAATCGAATGTAAATTAACACTATTAATATGAGATATTTTAATGGGTACCTACAGCCTCTTTATGTTAGGACGCCAGTATCGGTACAGATTCTCTAGTGTACTTAACTGGAGGAACTCCGCGCCACAAAGGAGAAATTAATGGACCAATTCTAATCTATGCCTGAAGGAGAAACACCCCAAGGATTCAATTTCTAATACTAGGGCCAGAAGAGAAATGCTTAAATGAATCCGACCCTGATAAACCGTACCTAATGGGAGAATACCAAGTCAGGATCAGATTCTGGCTTATTCGTCAAGATAGATGATCTCCGTTAGTCGTGTAACAGTTCCCAAGTAATTTCAGTAGAGTGAATTTCATAGTCCGGTTGACTGGGGTCTCGATATCACCTATGAGGTAGAAATCTACCCAGCAGCGGAGTCGGATCCTTTTATCTGGTTTGCAACTCCAGAGTGAATATTTTTGAACAAGACGGGGTGAGGTCAAGAACTGTGAGGGAGGACTGAATTTCTATCAAAAATAGGATCTAAGAGTCATCACCTTCTTTCAAACAACCTTTATCAGGAATCATCTCAACTTATCCCTAGTAAACCTACTGTACCCAACCAATCCGAAATGAAAGCTGAATCAAAAATTCAATAGTAGTCATCTGGAATCCTCAGAATAAGAATCTAAGGATCGGAGCGTTGGCGCCTCACAATTTGATAATCCATGCCCGCGGAGAATAAAGGGAGTAAAAAGAAGGAAGAAGGACTTCGTGATCTGAATGTTTGAGTTATGACATAAAAACGTCCGAAAATCAAAAAGATAACGAAATAATAATGTGATAAAAACAGCTTGTAATAATGATAATTCGAACCCAGATTATGTGGGGATTCATGATTGGAGACTTTTTATTTGATGACCTATATTGATATCAAAATCTGTTTCATATTCAAAATATTTTGTTAAAAGACTTGCTTATACCATAGGCTTCATTGTTTATTGCTTAGCATAACAAATTAAAAAACCTACTCCTAATATTATTGACAATAAGATCCTTAGTATAAAATTAAGATTATTAATATTAATTAAGAGGTCAATTTTAAATTTTAAGGTTGTTGGTTGGTATGCTGAAAAGTCATACATGCGTATCATACCTCCTCACCCCTTGCTAGCTCAAGACCTAAAGCTAGAAAGGGATGCTTAGTAAAAGATAAGCTTGTCTTAGTGTGGTGGTTAGCAAGCGATAAATGGAGGCAAACCATAAAATTCTTATAATGAAGGCCCTATAGTGAGAGAGCCCTCTCTAGGTGTAATCTTTACCTTTCTGACAAATCCCCTGTATTCTATAACCTTGGTTGCCAGGATTAGAAGCACTAAAAAATCTTATAAATCTATATTTAACTTAAGATAAAATAAACCTAGCTTTGTTATTGTAACAGACCTTACACTCTCTCACCTTATACTATAAACATTTTGGTTGGTCTTGATAATTTAGTGTATTAGATGTTTCATATGAGGCTTAGCTGATCCTAGCTTGCTCCGTCAAGTTAGGAAAAAAGGCTTCGCCTAACCTAGCTATTAAAAATATCGGAAGCAAATTACAAAAAAATATTTAAACGGCTATAAGTTTATGATAGACCTACAGATTTCCGTCTGGAATGGTCAGTTCCAAGGTCCTGGACTAGCCGCGTTTATCCTATTAAACCCTTCCTGGCGAAGCCCCGCTGTAGGGATTATTGAATAACGAGCTGTGTTTAAGAATTTTTTCCTTAATATTTTACACTTAGGAGTAGGCGATGCCTACTCGCTTTTATTTTTTTCATTTTATCCTATATATTGCATAGCTACGCTAGGCGTAGAAAAAATATTCAAAAAATACGCAAACGGCACCAAGGACTCAGTACACTGAAGGATGTAGATCTTTTTCCCTATCCAAAGGAGTGGGCAGGATTGTATAGACTTATTTTCCATATCTCAAGGGGGTTGCATTGTTGTTTCACCTAACCAAAACCAGCAGGGACAGGAAGTTCGCAAAACCCCTTATCGGAACTGTTCCTAAGGATATGAATCTGGTTATGTGAGTGGCTATCGATAACCCTTTTGTTAGGCTAGCCTCGAATTATTATTCTTAGCTGTGGCGCAAGCTAGAAGTAAGGAGCAAAGCAAGGAGTAGGAGCATATATGGTAATATTAACTTCACCAACCAGGAAAAAATATAAAGTAGCCCCAGTAAATATAATTTAGCCATTTTTTAGGTTTATAAAAAAAAAAATAAAGCGCCAGTATCAATATGGGTTTTGATCCTTTTCGAACCTTATACCGAATGTATTTTTCCTATGGTTATACACGTAGATATCTAATGTCTTTAGTATAATTTGCATTAATTTTTCGGTATAAACTTGTTATAATTAATGAAACTATAGCATCTCTATGTCTTATATAGGATTATTTTGCATTCTTTTTCCTTTATTTTTAATATTATTAGGATTAACCTTTTATAGGGTCTTCCTTTATTATGCTATATATAGGAGGGCCGTATCATATTCATTTTTTATTTATTTGAGTTTAATTTAATACAAGAGACAGAGCTGAATTACATAGCAATATTGAAATTAGTATACCCCTTAGCATATTTGTAACAATTTATTATACATGCATTTACAGCATATTGCTTACTATATACAGCAAATTAAAGGTTATAATTGTACAAATAAACCAAATCTAATTTATTACTTTATCAAACAACAGTAAATATAGTGAAATATATAGTAAGAAGAAGTTAGGCTTTACACTACAATATAAATTAAAAATCCCTAGAACCCAAACACAGTAGTTGTTTATGGTTTGTTCTAGGTAGATAATTTAGAGGTAGATATGACAGTAAAACAATCACCATATTCCTACAGTAGAAATATTTTATTATATACGTCTTATAATATATGATAGTTTTTGCTAGGTATAACCTTATATTAGGCTGATGATTAGTGCCATTATATTACGATAAAACAAGATAACAGGATAAAGCAAATAAATTATATTTATATAAGGTATTTTGAGGCAAGCCAAGCTAAAATTTGGGATCCATTCTCTTCTTTGTTCTGCCTAAATAGTACTTATGTTTAGCTTGGTCTTAGGCATGTTGAAGCTGAAGTTTAAATAATCTCTACTTATTTCAACCAGCACTTTAAAATTAAAGTATAATAAGATATAAGTTTGGGGTCTAGGACTTCAGACAGTTAAAATCGACTTATCTTTAGGTGTATACATTTATCTTTCTTTCTTACTTGTTTAAGATTCCTTAGTTTGTATTCTAGTTTCTAAAATTTGCTTAAACTTAACATTTAATCAACACAAGGGCTCACTTAATGTAATTCTTACGCAATGGCTTTCACAGTAGCTTCGCTCTGTTTCTGGATTTATATTTAAACCACTTCCCGCCATGCGCGATCTTGCAAAATAGGGGGCGGGCTGTTGCATTATATATACTTCAACAGAATAGCCCTGTTGTAATAAATAATACTTGCGTCTTGTTTTTGCACGGTTTTTTAGGGCAACAAAGAATAGGGGATTAAACCAGTGCGCTGTACAACAGAAAAAAGTTATCGCATGTGTCATGTATTTTTTCCCACCCAACAATAAACCTACAATAACCTTTTTCTTTAACCTGCGTGTGGAAGTAATAGTAAGTAGTGCTTTCGTTGATTTTCTAAGACTTCGCTGTCCTTGCTTCTCGGTGTTGTATATTTACTACTGAAGCACTGCTTATTATTTTATGAAGCTACAAATAATAAAGGGGCTACCGTAAATAATATTCAAATAATAAGAAATTAGTTCATTGGTAGAAGCCGTCTTGTCTAGCAAACACAGTTGTTTAAAGGTTCAAATCCTTATTTTCTCCATTTTTTAAAATATAAGTTCATATTTAGACGTTTAATATTGTGAATTTTATACTCCTAGATCTAATGCGTTCATTTTTTCTACAGGTACGGGTGGGGGTGGTTACGCTCTCTGTTTAGCTGCTACGGCTTCTACTAACCCTTATCCTTCTTTGAGAAACTGTTCGCTTAAAAGCTGTAAATTAATAAGCAACAACAAATTTAAAAACAAAAATAAGATCTTGTTCTAGAGAGCTTTTTATCCATTCTTGATACCAAAAGCTATAGATATAGGTGTCACTAGGCTAACCCTAAAAGGTAAATTAAATGTCGATCGTGAATAACATACACCTGTAAGGAATCACTGGGTGAATAAGTAGTAATCATATAGGCATCACAAGTTATCTAAAACTATAGAGTATCAATGATTCCTTAAACTTAAATCGGGTAAAGGTTTTCTTGATCAGAATACTCATGACCGGTTCGATGTATCGCCTGAGAATTTAGCCTGCCCTATTTTGATCGCTGGCATATGCTTATCCTGAACCTTGTTCTAAGCGATTGAATTGGTTATTAGCGTGGCGTGGGTATCTCGATACCCCTCTTTGTAGGCTGAGGCTTCCGGATTAGTTTTTATCTTCTATGGCCGCAAGCTAGGAAGTTAAGTGGCAATGCAAGGGATTAGGGTTTAGGGAAGTAGGTAAAAAAGGAAAAATAAGAGGGGAGGGTGATGAACCAAAGGCATGATGAAGTTAATAACGATTTATAAGATGCTATAAGGACAGGCCTTTAATGACGATTAGAGAGAATTTGACAAGTGGTTTTAAGGTGGTAAGATTGAAAGTCAAATAGGCGTTGGTTTTAAATCCACATCCTGTTTTGAATTCGGATTATTTTCCTGTATAGGCTGTTTAATTGGGCACTTGGCTTTTAGTAACCCTAGCTACAGCTTATTCTAGCCCCCCTTAGGCATCCTGTACGCTGTGTACCATAAAACATAAAAGAGGTGTAATGTTATTGGTAAAAAGTGAAAGTTCAACCTTCAAATTCCTTGGTTCAAATCCCAAGTACTCTTTGAGTTTTAATAATGACGAGGGTAGATTATATCACTTAGTAACCTAGTGTTAACCGTTATAACTCATTAAATGTTATTACTTGACGACCTACTCCGGAAGAAGAATCGTGTGAGCTAACCCAATACCCCCTTGTAGGCTGGCCACATTAGGCCCACACTGTAGGGGTCAAAAGCGCAAGGGATCAGGATTAAGAATAAATTAATTTCAAGAGATGTAATCAAGGGGCTTGTAGATGAAATCCCGTCAAGGGTCTGGTTAACTATGAAAAAATAAGAAGCTAGTGCTGGTAGCCTTATTATCCTGCATACTCATGCATAAGTTAAGAGGAGTGTTACACATTAGTTTACTTGTTTCACTATCCACGATACAGATAGTAGAGGGCTACATAATTCTTCCCTGTTTATCAAGAGATCAGGCTCACGCCACTCATATCTCGAAGAAGATCGGGGAGGGGGTGCAAGGCAGAGGGAAAAACGTACGAGCCTCTCATAGAATTACACAATGCAGCTCAAAATGTGGAATAAAATTAATTATTCCGTGAAAAATTTTCATAGGTGCTAACCCTATCCTTGTCTTATGTTCCTTCAGGTCAAACATACCCCTTATCTCGATACGGGTGCTTTCGCTTCGTTAGGTTACTGGGAGTAAAACTAGTAATATTATAATTTGTGTGTGCATAGAAGGATAACTTTATTCATATCTTTAAGTATTTGAAGGGTTGATATATCTCACAATTTAAAATAATTACGGGTCCGAAGGTTGAATTTACCATATTAATAGATAATAACTTTACTTGAAGTTTTATGAGTTATAATTTATCGTTATAGTTGTTTATAATCGCCCTAAACCCTAACTACATTACGATGTCAAGATCCTACAACGGGTTATGGCTCATGTTTACAAGCGCCCTTCCTTGGGAGAAAGCGTTTTCCTGTGTCGAATTCAGACAGGAACGCGAAATATAATACCCTTACTATGAAACTGTAGAATACAGTGTCAAAACGAAAGAATATATAAGTTATTACTGTAATATATAAGTAGTATAAAAAAACCTATATGATATTTATGCCTGTACCCAAAAGAGAAATTTAGTATCCATGGCAATAGAAAACCTCCCCTAATATTTTTAACCTCGCTCTGGTGAAAGCACACTGATTGAAACATGGTTAATAACCTTATTTCTTATGCCTTAAAGCTTCTTATTTTTTGAGGAAGTTTGTCATTTTAAAGAATTGTAAACTTATTATTTACTATGAAAATGATCTATGGAAAATTGCCTTGCTGGGTCCTCCGCCATGCAAACAATTTTCATATCTAAAATTAAAAGGGAAGAGCTCCTAGCTCGCTGATTTTTTGCTAATTGTTTTATAAAAGGTCGACCAAAGTTAAACTGGTGGGGCCAATGCAGAAATATTGGGGTAACTTCGATAAGTTTACCATAAGCTCTAAAGAGTTAAACTATTCTTAAACGAAGTGAATTGGAAATATTCTTTGATAACGTCAGGAAAATATAATCAAAAGAGATTCTCTTGAAAACGGTGATGAAAATAGAGTAGCCTATACAACAAGGAATCGGTACATAAAAAAACTGTTTTAAATAATGGGTAACCTTCCCTCAAAGCGGCGTACAATACGTTGATACATGTAGGCGATAGTGAAAAGCTCCCGAATGAAGGGAACTAACGAAAATAGTAAGTTTTCATAAGCAGTTCGATAAAAAGAACCGTTCCTTTTGCATAATGGGGTACCAGTTAACAGTTCAGATAGCGAGGCATATGCGTTAGTTAAAACCGGGGCGGTTAAGAAACGACAACCAGTGTCTAATTAGACCCGAAGCACGTTGAATTTACCATAGTCAGGATTAAAAAGTCCGCAACGGTAGATTGTAGAAAATCTGCTTCGAAGAACTGTGGTAGGTGTGTGAAAGCAAAACTGCTGTCGAACTAGCTGGGGAAAGAATAAAGATGTGAAGCATCCTTTCAAAAATTAGGCCCAGGTTATGTGATGAAATGAACGTTCTGCAATAAAAACCATCAATTGAGGGCAAACCTAAAGTGAATCTTGACCAAGCAATAACGGTAACATATTTGTCGGGGCAACACGGTAAATGTACTCTGGTAGAGGTAAGACATAGATTGATATCGTAAGTTAGTAATGGGCGATCCGCAGACAAACCACCCTAGAAGGTGTGCAGTCATGACTTAAATTTGGTTGGCTTTAATTATAATGGCTAGCTTACGCTGAAGCGTAAAGCTTCATGAATTTAAGGCTTAAGATTATACTCAGACTTATTCGGAAAGGGATCACCAAGATATTAAATATGAAATTAAGCTCGATAGCTCTTAAGTATTAGGTTTTATAGAGAATATAATAGTAATTTAAAATATAAAAAAACCTTGCGTTAGCATTGTTATTTTAATCTCCTGACCACTGATTAAGTAGGAATAATATTGAGCAATTGAGAAGATGTAATTTTGGGTTAACATTTATTATGGTCCATAATAGAGTTTTTAAATTAAAGTAATTAGTTATTTTAAGGATGTCTAAAATTATATAAGGCCAGCTCATCATGATAAAAAAAAGATATTACAACTACAGTATGACAACCTGTAATCTCATATAAAAAAATAGTTATTGGATAAATCAATATTAAAAGAATGGGTGGCTTCGCCCTATCACCTACGGATAGGAATAAACTGGTGGTATATATGCTGGATTTAATAATATTAATTCATAAAAATTTTACTAATCCCCGGCGGGGATATGGGTAGCTCTTACTAATTTTACAAATAGTGTTTTATAAATTTATAGTGTTAGAGCATTTAACTTTACTAAAACCAACCTCTTCACGGCGCAAGCCTCGCTCCTTTTTAAAATATGGATATAGTAACATTATAACTTTCATGATATTGAATTATATTACTGATAAGAACAGTTAATTAAAAATGAGACAATACAGCAAAACCGTTTTAAAATTCCACATACTACGTTCTAAGAAAAGGCAAGACTCCCTTACTGGCTATAAACAATACAGAAGAAACTTAAGTTTTTTAGAGAAGGACTATACTTAATAGAGGAAGCAAGATAATTCAATTTTCTATTCAAGCAGCAGGAAGAATATACCACAATAATTTACAGTAAAAATATCTACTAGCCGAGAACGGGATAATTACTTTTAATAAAAAAACACGCGCAAGATAAGCTAAATCAGCTTAAAGCTTAATGCTTGTGTAAAGGTCGATTTATCAATATGAATACTCAGGGAAAAAGTTTCTTTTTGGATTAATTTCAAAGGCCAGGCAGCTAAACATACATAGGTGTTTTCTAGACAGCAGTAGGCATAAAAGCTTTTAAAAAATTGAGAAATTCATACAAAAACTATTTTCATTACAAAGTGCAGAGTCGTAATTTATTCATTTGCTAAACGGAATAATAAATAGTATATATTAGGTTATATTATTTAAGGAGAAGGACTTTCAGCTTTCCCAGAGCCTTGTTGGCTTTTATATATGGCTTATACTTAATAAGAAATTTTCGGTAAAAGAAGTAGTTTGTTTTTGCGGAAGACCATTAATAGTAGGGTATTAAGTAAATAGCTTACAGGGTACATAATTGAATCTCAGGGAAAGCTGTTTGTAAACCGGTTTTTATTTGTACAAATTGGGGCGATCATGAAGTTTATCAGGTTGAGTTGGTGGGACTCGGATGGCAAAAGATATATCTTGAATTAAACAGAATTAGAATGATAAGACTGAAGTACAAGCCTTTTTGTAGAAAGTTAACCTTTCTGCAGCTAACCCCATTAAATTGGGGAACGATCCCTAAAGCAACATAAAACCAAGTAAGGAGCTAGTAATTACATCTTATTTGGCTCGAGGTAAGGCTCGGGGGTAAGGAAAATCATGTAACTTGAATATAACAATGGGATTATCCGCAGGCACAAGCACCTTTAGGAGTTCAAATTCTTGCGAGTAAATTTGGTTGGCTTATATTATAGTTATATTAAATTATTAGCTTAAAGAATGAGTCAGGGCCTCAATTCGTAAGAATGCACGGCAATAAAATAATTTATCTAATTCTCCTGATAATTAAGTTTTACAGATATAAAAATAATTTACGTATTACATAAAAAGAAAACCTTATAAGAAATATATTTAACAATGAGACATCTTCCAAAAATACCTTATTAAAAAAGTTATAGTACAGTTCAATGTTTGTGCACGCCTGCGAGCGCCCAGGCCAAGCAAGAAAAATTCAAATATTAATTAGATATAAAATAATCAGGTACAATAAATGAATAAAATAAACGTCATCATGCGTAATAGTTATGCTAGGTAGTGGTATAAATTTTAGCAAAAAGAGTAGGTGGTATTATAAGGAAACAGTGGGCGCTTCGCGTCTAAAAAAATTCCTAGCACCCCATTCATTGCCGCTTTTATAAACATGGGCCATAACTATTTACTTAACAATATTCGAGTATTGTAACCCAGAAGAATCTTATTTAAAGGTAACGCATCTCATTTGGATAAGTTAAACCATGAAATATATTTAAAAAAAACGCTTATTCTTTATTAGGGGAAATCGCGCCTAAACATACTGGTGATGAAAACATAGTTAATTTCAAATTAAATAATTTGCAGTTTTCGGAAAGAGCATAATAAGAATTATTATATAGTACATTCTAGGTTAAAGAAAGTAGTTCTGGAAAGTTAAAGAGTAAAATTAGCTTTAACCACCACAATACCTAAGAAAAAACAAATCCCTTTTTCACGCAGAAGGCTTTAGCAAATATTGCTAACAGCTAAAAGCTGCAGAGCTGTAAGGTAAATCAGTTTGACTTTTCAAATATTGAGAACTACACACTATAGATTTTTCTACTTTAACTAAAGGCCTGGTGAATTATTTAGGATTAAAGGACAAGCTGTAAGAAATAGAAAGGAAGTATAGTTTAAGAAACTCTATCGTATTTGAGAGTTGATGTAGAACATTATAATTATTTTTAATTTAATTAATTTTTTTTATTAAATCTCGGGGGAGCTTTACGAAAGTAGCCGTAAATGAACCCCCCGTTGTCTAATGGATAAGTTGCACCAAAATTATGTATGAACTATTAGGGGATAAATCTGTTATCAGCAGCATTTCACGTTTAATGCAAAAGTGAATACAGACCCAGAACAAGAATTAAGGTTCCGAAAATTATTAGTTAAGTGAAATTCAGAAGGTTTTTATAAGTCGCAAGGAGATAAGCTTAGAAGCAGCCATAAAACTTTTATGACCTCGTAACAGAGCGCTTGTTAAGCTATAGAAGCATCCGAAAATTAACGGATCTAAAAACAAATTATACCGAAACCTTGTACATGAACGTATTCAAAAGGATTATGACAAGCCCCAATTACAGAGTCAGAAGGGGTCTCAGGATTGTTGTTTGAAGACACATGACTATTCTGTCAATGTCTGAAATAAAGATTTTGTAATATAAGTTCTATTAAAAGATTGTAATGAAAAAAAGTTCTTATTAATAACATTTAATCTAGGTCGTAAATTGCTCCACAGTTATCAGTATTAAGACTAAACAGTAATAATAGGTATTGGTGCTAAAAACAGTTATAAGTATTACCATTTATACATATATTATTGTTCGTATAATAAGTAATTAATACTCAACTAGGGGTTATTAATAGTATTATGTCCAACAGTTTCTAACTATTAATATTTAACTAGAATTGGTTTTCTGTATTCACAAATCTTAATACAGACATGCTTGGCTGGTAGCCTGGTCAGCTTGAAAATGTATTTTTTAAAGTAGCCTCAAGTTTTAAATCGTTAAAAAATTTATTTAAAATCAAGTATGCTAGTTTAAAAGTTATAGAATAGTACTTTAAAGCTTTAGTAGATAGGGGCGTTTGGGGTAGCAGAAGTGAGTAAAATAATGGATTTATTTTTTGTTAAATAGAATTTATAATAAAATTTAACGCAAGTGAGAATGATGAGCATGATCGGACTAAAAAGAAAAAATTTCCCCTTAAGACTTCATAGGGATATAATAAGTACGGCCTGCTAAGTTTATAAATTATCTAAAAGAATTTAAACGGATGAGAAAA
>JACYFI010000850.1:0-10646 GCA_020975735.1 Ophiocordyceps xuefengensis
TAAGCATGCCTCAGCCTATAAACATCGGGTCTTGCTATTTTTCTTGAGGCGATCAGAAAAAAATTTGTGGCCTTTGTAGGAATGCTTTATTTGTTTGTGGGAAGAATAACATTTAGTTTACTTTTATTCTCTATAAAGATATTTACAAATTTATTTGTTTTTTAATAACAAAATTAAAAGATGTTCTAACTTACCTTATT
Organism: Ophiocordyceps xuefengensis; assembly: GCA_020975735.1. Classification (NCBI taxonomy): domain Eukaryota; kingdom Fungi; phylum Ascomycota; class Sordariomycetes; order Hypocreales; family Ophiocordycipitaceae; genus Ophiocordyceps; species Ophiocordyceps xuefengensis. The sequence continues at coordinate 201 of JACYFI010000850.1, forward strand.
TTTCAATGCATTTTACCTAATTACAAATACCAATCCCGCAGTAATAATACCTAAAAATAATAAGTACTATTATTAAAACCTTATCCCATTTTTCCAATGCCACTAAGGACCAAAAAAAGGATAAATTACAGGTAATTTTCTTAAATCCTAAAATAAAGATATTACAAAAGCAAAATACAGACATTTTACACCCAAATTGAGGTTTCTATTTTGACCTTAAAACTTATCGAAATCCCACCTCGAATATAGAGTAATTTCCTTGGGTAAGCTGTTATGTGGTGGCTAATATAAAATTAAGGGAGCTAAAATAATATTGTTAATATTGCCAACCACTAATAAACAAAGTAAAGTTCATACTCTCATTTAAACCCATTTAAAAAGCATATGTACCAAATATGGTACGATTGCTTAGCATTCTTTATTAATAAACTAAAATTACATAGGATTGTAATGTTGATTACAAGAGGAATAAACAAAGTTATGGACTTGATAAGCTTCATATATTATATTTAAACCTATAATTTTAAGTGCGTGAACCGGTCGGTCCAGCAAGAATTGTTTTCTTATAATACCGAGCTAAAAATTACCTCTTATTAAGTACAGCACCCTTTAATAGTAAATTTTCGTAATTAAAGTATGAATTTTATAGTCCGGTAAGGCTGAAAAAACATTTCCTTTTACCCTACTTTAGATAGTACAACAGCCACCTATTAACAGAGGTTTTAGTATAGCATCTTAAAGATAAGATATGATTAACCTTTTATCTATAGCTGCACTATATCCATTTGTTTTACAGAGAATCCTATTAAAGCCGGTACACCTACGAAAATGGAAAAAAATCAGTCAATAGCTAAACTTAAACATAAACAGGATTTAATATAAAAATAAACCCTTTTTTCAAATTGATTTTACTAACTTGATAGGGAGATTAGTTTTTAATCCATATAAATCTGTCATGTTCGTTTATGTTTCCGTAAGTATAGACATACTAAAAGAGAAACCTATTGCACTAGTATGAAAAATGATTTTAAAATTACTATTTGGTATAAATTGTGTTAAAGTAAAATATAAATGCTTGAGTTGACTCAATCAGATATACCTAAAGCTGATAGATATAAAACCCCTACAGGCAACGTATGTACTATAGGCAAAATATTTTTTTACTTTCTAAATTGAGTTACGACCCTACTACTGTTCCCTATTATGTAAGGGTAATAAAGAACCTCATAATAGATATGAAAGTTCAACTCTTTCATTTGCTTATGAATCCCTGACCCTACTATAATATAATAATGCACAATAAAATAATATAGAAATTTTAGTCTATTAAGACTTACAATTGAACTTATACTATGGTATAGCATCATTTAGAAGTCCATTATATGTCGGTTAAAATTTATGTGCCAAATTAAAAGAAAATAACCAACTTTATATAATCGATGTACTCTCAAGAAGTTAGGTTTATTTTATGATATCTACCATTTAATTCATTTCCTGTTCCTAGGTTTGACGAGTCTGATTCGACCACCTTGGTTAGTTAAAATCGATGTTTTGGTTTGTACCCACTTTTTGCTACTTTAGCTCAGTTTCTCAAAATTCTTAGATTAACATCTCGTACAGGGGTATTTATTGAAAAAAGGTTAAAAGTATCTTTCAACTAAATTCATTTTTTAATGATTGACTCTTAAAACCCTCAGTAATAATCATTATACGAATAGAGTTTGGACCAATCCAAAGAATCTACTTAAACTTTTCAATAGTAATTCATTCTCTACAATATGTAGAAGTTACTACAAAAAGTAATACTTACACGACTTCCTGTTTTTATGTAATTTAGTTTCTCCTAGACTAATTTTATAAACAACCCATCACCACCTTGTATAACCAGCACCATTTGTAGGGTTAATTTGAAAGACTAAAGTGGTAATAATGGTTTCTTGCTAAAGCAACAGTATCAGGTAAAGCCTCAAGAGTAAAGGAGTTAATCCCTTTTTTAAGAGAAGCTCTAATATTAATTACTGTTCTTGCAAAACCTTCAAGCTCTTTAAAATGTTCCCCTCGTTGCATCATAAGCATACTTTAATTTAAATAATAAATATAGAATATGTTGAGTTTTTAGGCGGGATATTATAATCAAGATGAGTATTACTTTTGTATAATTCTTGCAATCAAAAGAACCGTTTTTAAAATCAACAACAACCATTTGTTACTTTATCCTATCCTACCTGCTCCAAAAATAGGCTTTTAATAATTTTTAAAAATAAAATTAGGTCTCCGTAGCCATACAAAATTATTGGAGAAATTAACCCTCGGATTTGTCTAACCTATAGGTTTTTTTGGGGTAATTTACGAATTAAACAAGAAAGCATCTCCTCTGCTCAGAGACTCCATGATATAAATCAGGGTCTAAAGTGTTTGCTTTGTTCTAGAAGACACAGTAACGAATCAAGGTTGTCCTTCTGAATAATTTGGTTTACGAAGGGATTTTAGAACCTTGATTTAACTATTTCGACAGCCAGTAGAGTATATCTTAAAACTGCGGGGGAAATATACCACTCAACTACCTTTACTCGTTTGGCCTTTACAATACATTACTCTTGGTCGAATTATTACTTGACTAATGCCGCGATCGCCATTATTCGTTTTTACTCGCTTACCTGGCTTATTCTATTAGCGTGGGTAATTTGTTCAGCTCCACTAATAATTTTTTGCATATATGGCGCCTTTAGTGCCAGCAAAAGTTTAAGGGGTTTCCCCGGATTTTGAAATCTTACTGCAACGTGTCTTTGATAAAGGATTTTTTCCCCTAAGTCTTTTTTTAGGGAGGATCAAAAATGCAAATGAGGGGTGCCCGCACTTACTTTAAAAATAAAATTCCTATAGTAAATTATAACTAAGGAGATATTTATATAGTAAGGTCTTATATCATAAAATCTGTATAGCTTAATATCAACTATTACGAGGTTCATATATATAAGTTTGCTAGACCTAGTACTTCCTGAATTGGGCCATATAATAAGTCTGTTCCCCTTAATATAAAATGAACGGAAAAGTTAACTCTATTACCATCACCCCCCTTCCCGAAACCGGTACGTGGAATGGTTTCCCATCAACGGCTCTCAGATTTGCCTTAGATTTATTTTTTTTATTTCGTTGCCTGGATGGATGTTTCATGCACTACGATGTTTCCATGTGCACTCTTCTTAAATTATGGGTGTTTGCTTACATTCTTTCGGCATATTTTTATCTCTTCGATTAGCTTATAGGGATTAAGGCCTTCATCAACGACGAGATGCATCTTCCACTCCTGGAGTCGGAGTCCTCGAAACACCAAGTAATACCTTCCAAGAAGCTTTGGATATACTTTTCGGGCGATTGATTTTAAGTATATATTATCCACTTTTATATGAAAGCGCAGTGTTATTCCTGTACTCAGTTTTTACGAAACCCAATGCTTATCCTTGCCCTCTTAAGATTTTTACATAGTTGCAAATATTATTTTAGCTTAATTCAGCTTTGTAAGTTGGCTGCTGAAGTCTTGCCACAAGATTACTTTCCAGTCTATATAGTTGGTTACTTTTGCTGAATAGCTGATATATATAATTATCGTGCGAAAACGATAGGATTGGTATTATACTCTATAGATGAATTTGTATAAGAGAATTATAAGCCATCTTGTAGATTCTTGCAGTCGATAAATTTTGGGTATGGGTCTTACCTTTTTTATTAAAAAACCATTGCTATCAATTTTTCGATGGAGAGTTGTCTTCGGGGGCCTGACTACCATATTTTTATGTTTTTCGCTCAAAAGCATTTTCTTCTAATGTTTAGAGTTTAAGTCTCCTTGATTCTTCTTGTGACTGCTACCGATTAGGAATTAGCCGTGTTCTTTTGTTTGCGGTGGTTATTTGGTTTTAGCTTCCGGAAAAACTCTAACCCTATATGTCCTTCAACAACACCTTAAACTTTTGACATAAGATTAAACACCAGTCTTCCTGTTGATCTCTAACACCTAATTTATTCAGTCAGTCTTGGATTATCTTATGTTTCCATCTTCTTAATTTAGTTGGTTCCGATATCCTACCTTAGACCGGGATTAGGCGTTAATAAGACTGTATGTAATGTTCTTATTTCTCCTTAAGAGATTTTTTGCTCTTTCCTTTTTAGGGACAAATCGATGTGATAAGATGGGAGTTAATAGTAGCCTTTATTCCACTGAATTCTTTCTTTTAGTTCACCTATTAAAACGTGATTTAATCGAGAAAGATGATTGCTAACTATGGGGCTTATTCACTTGAACCATTGAGTGTTCCTGATACGGAGTGAAGAGTAGTTTATGAATTCCATGTTATAACCCGCTTCAACCTTACGTATTAATCCAAAAAAATCCTTGGGGTCTTAATTTTCTTCGTTCAAGACATCCTCAGTTTGTATTGATCTATTCGTGAAAACATTTAGTAATGTTATCCCTTATAAATCATTGGCCAATAACGAATTTCTTGTCAACCATTCTTTTAAATGCGGCGTGTGGAGTTGACCTGGTTAGGTCTTAAACCATGATGCTTTCTGTTTGAAAATGGTTGGATTCATAAATAACTCTAATATAGATTTATACGATTTCCTGTACTAGTTCTGTCTCTTAGGAGGGGCTATATCCAATGGTCGTGTTACCTCCGTTATCTTTTGGGTATATTATTCTTCTGTCCGGGGTGAATTTGAAAAGTACCATTCTTTCAAGGTATTGATAATATTTCTCACTATAAACCTCTTCTGACAAGCCTTCCAATCGTAGCAGGTTATTATCCCGGAGTCATGTTGCTGGCTTACGTTTTGAATTTTTGAGATAACTCGTGATAATATTCTTTTATCATACAACAATTGAATAATTTATGTTTCACAACAAAACTTTTGTTATTTCTACAAGGTTCATAAACTCTTATGTTAGGTTTACACAAAAACCCGTCAGTTGACACTGTACTGGGGAACTTCCAGGCGAATGAGGTGGTGTAGCTACAGACCCGCTCTAAATCCTGGCAGTCCCTTTTCCCATAGAGGTACTATGACTTCTCTGTTACCTTTGTGTCCTTTGGACTGTAGGTAAATCCACGTAGTCCCAAATTATTATTTTTTCTAATCCGTCCTTAGAGTCCCCCACTTCCTTTAAGTTTTAATTTAACTATTGGTACCCTGGTTTGCTGTTTGTCCATTGTACGATCTTCAATATCCAAATCAATATCAATGCACATATCCCTATTTCTGACTAGTTATGACCCTTTTGAAGAGATACCTGGAATAGGGTTCAGACCAGTTTAAGCTTGTCACTATAGGACGGGCTCGGCTTCGGGGGTCACAGATTATCGGTAACTTTTCATCCTGTCCCCACCTTTTGACAGAGATGCTAAGTAACAAAAGTACGGCTTGCCCCTTCAATCTACCTCTGTTAGCCGGAGTTATGTATGGAATATACATAACTAAGTCGTTTTAGACTCCACCATTAAATAATTGGCTCAACGGGCGCATATACGAAGACAACTTAATCACAACTCCAATAAAAAGATATTAAACCCCCCTGTAGTTATGATATTTTGAATTTTTCTAAAATATAGGTACTTAATATTTAATAATATCATAACTTTGCAAACATTCAATAAGGCTAAAAATAGTAGAAACCTAATCATTAGTAGAACATCAAATAATATTGATTCCTGTTAAACAAATTAAATAGTAAAGGTATTCTATTAATTTTTAGGATTGGTTGTCCATTTTATTAAATTATTTTATCATTATAATAAAAAATTTGTACAATTAACAAAGTTTGTTTAGAGCATGAATTATTCAGATACTCAAACCTTTTCTAGAGGTAAAACTAGTTAAAGGTCAATATTAATATACTTATAAAAGATATAAATATATGAAATCTTTGTATAATGGTTTGTAACTAATAAATAAACCCCCATGTTACCTACACCTTTTTAGTATTACAAGGTTAAGTAGGATAGATTCCATTTAAGATTCAATAAATTAAATAAATTAAGCTATTCTTATAAATAAAATAGAATATATCACCTCTTTAGATTAACTGGCGTTGTAGAAAGAAAAAGAGACTAAGTAAGATATTATTATCATAGTTAAAAAAATAGGGTTCTAACCCCTTAAGATTGAAGCCTGAATAAATAATGACAGGATAAGTCAAGACACCGTAAATTGAGGGTGCTTTGCTACATAGGACAGAACACATTCAATTAGAAGTACCGGCTATCCTTACATTTTCATCTGAAGATCATTTAAATTGGAACAATACTATATAAATTCAAATTTGTCATGTATTCATCCTGATCAGCTATGGTGAAAGTAAGGGGCTCTGTCAATGCGTCTCATAAAAAGATAGTTATATTATCACCTAAATCAGTCATGGTTGAAGGCCTGGACAGTAGAAATCGAGACTCTATACCACACGTATGAGAATTAAGATTTTACCTTTAATCTACCAAGGCCCTTGGGAAACATTGTGTAGGGGTGGTTTCTTAATAGTCATTAACATAAAAAAAAATATATTTTTATTATGACCGCTTCGGTTAAGAAAATTATATAGAAGGTAAATTAAATACACGAGCTTTAGTCATATTTTTCCATTCGTTTATATGCGCAGCGTAGGCCTTGCTGCAAGCAAAAATTGATCATCCTTTAAATATTAAAATTTTTTTTAAATATTTTTTATTAATATGTCTTTGCAACAATTATTCCTTGTTAAAACATGAATAAAAAGCCCTAGCCCCCAAACCCACCAATAATAGAGTTGAATATACAACCTTAAGCAGTTTATCTCTTGAAGTTATCCACACAAATTTTTTTATTCTTGTTCTTAGTATTATCTACAAAAAAAGCAACCCTTTATTTCTGACCCAATCCCTGTTGTGTGGAAGGGCAACTGCAAACCCAAGCGAACCTGTATACTTATTTTATGTCTGATATTTAGGTTAAACTTGGGTCTTTTTAAACGGAATAACGGGAATAATTTTAAGTAAACCCTTATATTTACAAGACGTTTTTGGCTTAGACAAAGCTTAGGCAAGCTAAACTCGGGGAAAGTACATCTTTCTTCACCTTTATGTTTGTTGTCTTTAACCTTAAAGGGCAGGGCATAGAAGAATAAAAAAAATGCGAACTGCTGACTTCGCCAGCCAGCCAGCTATCCACGCCCAGCCAGAAGCAAGCAAAGAAAATAATTTTTGTTATCTCTCTAAGGATACTAAGTGTTGCCATGTATTGCTTACACCCAACTAACATAACCTTAATTCAACTTCTTACGTTTTATGGTGACTTTATGTTGTAAATACATTCATTAGGTATTAATATAACCTACATTAAAGATAAGATTATTAATTTGTGAAAGCAACATTCGGGTTCTTTGCATAATGACAAAACATGCCTTTAACATTTCATCCCTTACAATAAGGTCGATCCGGGCTTTTCTAATCCCTATATAATAACAACTTTTCAACCATAACCATACCCTGTCGGTTTTTTAAAATAATTAAAAACAAGACCGTAAATCCGATAAACTTAATTTGCCTTTAACTCTATAATTATAATTACATTACAAGATTTTAAAATTTTATACTTTTTAAAAAGGTAAATATAAGGCTAAAACGGATTCGAACCAAGAGCACTAGCACCACAAGTAGTTTGCCTCCTTACCGTTGAGCTACACAATTACCTTATAATAAAAAATTATATTTATCGAACACCCTACTATTCCATGACTTTGTATATAATTTTTACTAAAAATAATAAAATAAGTATATTAAAACTTTATTCCTTAATAATTTTTTGTGCGTGTTCTCACTGAAGAGATTTGCAGGAGTGGCCTAAGCTAAAGCTACGCCATCAAGAAGCTAAAAAAAAAAGTGCTACTGTGAAACCGCCAGCGAGAAAAATGTAAGGCGTAAGCTCTTAAACTAATATATTTTTTCAATTCGTACAAATATATTAACTAGAGTGTCAACATTCTTATCTTTCGCTGCATTCTTAGGGTATCCGGTTTTAATATTATTTTCTTATTTACTATAACATGTTACAAAGCCTGGCTTGCTAATTAAATTGGTAATTTTATTAGGCTAGCGATATGCTCCGCATAGAGATGAAGGGACATTTTACCTTACTTTTTTTAGATTTATTAAAGGCTTCTGGCGGCGAATTTACGTGATCTTTTAAATTTTAAAAAGTTTTCGGTCCATTAATGTTTTAAGACCCAATGGGAAACATTAGTCTACTTTAATATGTTATATTTAGGCGAGCTTTAGCTTGCTATTCTTCGGATATGCAGCTGAGCCATATTATTCTGATGTATAAATATCTTCCCTTATTGTGCAAGGTTCCGCACCATGCCAGCCAATTTTGCCTTCTTTTATATGAAATAAAATTTAGATTTACTTTTTTACGTTTAGAGTATACCAACAGGTATTTATTTATGTGGCGAAAGCCCCATCATTTTTTATACTTTATTACTAAAATAGAGACACTAACTCTATTTATTAAAGGTGATTAGAACAAACATCTACCTGATATTATCGGAAAGTGTCCTGAGATCCCCCAGTTCTAAATAGGCCCGTTAGATACGGCTTAGACCACCCAAAAAATGTTTATTCGAGGTGAACTCGAACACCCATATAACACTAAAATTGTTTATGTCTTACCTAAATAACAAACCGAGATATTAATATTTATTGTAACTTTCTAACCGAACTTAAGATTATTTTAGTGTGTGGCGCATAAGCGCCAGCTTGCTAGGGCTTTAAAAACAAACTTTTACAATATGTTCCAGCATTTGCCTGTGATTTTTGGCGGGTATACTTCGTCAGCACCGCAGAGAAAAAATTAGTAGAGTAGTGGCAAAAAAAAGAGATGAGTTTTTCTTTAACTAAATAAACAACTTACAAAACAAAAAGAGCTTGTCTGACGGAAAGTATGGCTCCCTTTTAATTGGAAATTTTACAATAAAAGGATAAAGGAAAGTTTAAATATCTCTTAAACGCAGATTATCTGAAAACTACTGCTTTCTGAAGAAGGATAAACCGATTTTTAAAAGTGGTTTAAACTAGTTTAATCGTTTAAACCTCATCATTTTGAGTGTAAGTTATTAATAAATCTTAAAATTTAATAGAAAAACCCTGTAACCACAACTTTAGTGCGGTGCCCTTGCCGCCTTTCTTCTGTTTTTGCTATAGCAATAGCTTAGTATAAACACTAAAATAAAGAAAAAACAACCATCGCCGCTGAAAAACCCTGTCAAGTCCAAATATTATCAATTATAATCAGGGCAACTTGACATTAGGTCCTAACAACTTTTGTGTGTGCCCTTTTATTTAATTCTTTGTAAACAAAAATTGTATTAATATGCCGGCCCTCTTCATTTTTTTTGATAATCATCGTAAATAATGAAACAAAATTCTCTATGTTTTTAGTTAATTGGACTTGAACCACCAACGAATATATTTTAAACTCAAATGACCTTAAATACAATCTGTCTCCCTAATGTTCAGCATAATCTGTATGTAAATATTAAGCTTTACGGCTTTAACTGTAGAATAATTTTTTAGACTTTATTAAGAGTTTTATTTATTAATAACTTTACATATTCCCAACAGTTAAATAGAATCAATTAGTAGGCAGGAGAGTCTTAAAATTATAAGAGCTTACCATGTGTTAGGTTTCATCCCTTGACTGTACTTAACATTAGTATCTTGATAAATCGGTAAGCAATGTTTATATGTGTGAAATAATTATCCTTTCTTAGAATACTACAAGTTAATCTTTATTTTTGCTTCAGAAGTCACTTTGTTAATTCTCTAACAATTATCTTACAAACACCACCAACCTAATTTCAATATATGTACTTTACAGGTTGTGTAATTTCATATTGCTTGATATTCAAATTTGAATCATTTACGGTAGATAGAAAATATATTTAAACGTATCTAGTTTCATGTAAGCAGGAGAAATTTACGTACTTCACCATTAGTTCAATTTATACGTTATTATTTAAAGAGGTTTGCGCCTCTTGAGCTAAATGTGTTTACAGTTGTGTTTTTTGAATTATTTCATAGAATTAAAAAAAATATTATCTGATATTATAGAGCTTGCGCCTGAGAAATAGAGTTCCACATTATTGGTATCATCATTATTTAATATTCAATATAAAAAGAGCCGTACATACACTCCGCCTAAAAAACCTGTAAACCTATCCAAAATCTATGTAACCTGATGTTAATTGTAATAATTGTTTATATTATGTTTTCCTTAAAGATAAAATAAAGTATTGATACGGGTATCAGATTTTGAACTGAACACATGCTGGGTTTGGAACCCGTCAGTCTACCATTAACCTTAATACCGTTGGCTAACAAGCCCTTGCTTTTAAAATCTATATATTTTTATACTATATCA
>JACYFI010000851.1:0-12765 GCA_020975735.1 Ophiocordyceps xuefengensis
AGACGGGAATAGAATATAAATAAGAACATACTTGTGTACCAAGGGGAACAAGAAGAGTTTAAACTCGATAAGGTAAAATATGGTTACTAACCTATGGTTTACACTCTGGTGGATTATCTGCGATAAAATAATAAATATAATATACTGCTTTACGTATATCATATATCTCTCCTGTTTTATTATAAACTAGGGAATGTTTCTTTTTTTTATAAGAAAAAATTGCTAATAGCATAAGCACGGAGTGACGACCTAAGTTAGTTTAAAAGAAAGTGCTGAAACATATAGGCACGAAACTTTATCTTAAATCCATTTTTTAAATATACGTAATTTACTCTTTACGAATTTATAGGCTTTTTCACCGTACGAATCTTGAGATTCTTAAAGAATTAATAAAGTATTATTTAATAATTCAGTAATTTGATAAATATATTAGCCTGGTTAGACATAAAAGTAAATTAATTTGTTTGTAATAATTGGAAGCAAAGTGGCAAATACTTTCACCGGGCTAAACATATGTATTAATAGCAACTCCTTTAATATTTGGTATTTGCAAAGCTTAGCTTTATCATTAGCGCAAGGATTTTTTCCCTTTGTATAAATCAACGCAAGCTTCACGTTGTTATGATTTTTTGCAAGGTATAACATGTACATGTTTTATTTTTTAACCTCTTTACCTTACCAAACGCAACATGCACTATCTCAAAGAGAAGGGTGCCAGGTTCAAATAAGCATGTTCACATTTAAGAAATGCTACCTATTTTGTTGTAACCATGCTAAGCTCCGCGATTTTCCATAGCTTCTTGAATCCTAAAGTAAGTTTAGTGGTTTTGCAATATTTTCTGCTTCTTAAGGAACGCCGTGCTTTGCTAGTCAACCCTGACCTTTTCAGCATAAAGTCAAAAATACCATAGGAAACAACAAATTAAACTTGAACGGCAAGCCTAGCAATTGAACAAATTAAAGCGTAAAATAAACACACCGATGAGGCTGCTTCTATTATAAATCAGTGATACACAAAAGACCCAAAATAATTAAATAAAAGGATAGTAAGTTGAAAAGCCAGCAAGAATAAGGTGGACAAATTTCTGAGCCTCTGCTTTGTAGCTCATTTAAAATAAAAAAAGATTAGTAGTCAAGCGTTTAGACATAACTCTTTTCAAGCATACTACCGCGGGTTCCGAATCCTGCCTGTCCATACTGGTGTTTGTTGTAACAGTTACCAATTATCCGGCGCTATGCCGGGGTAATTAGGTCAAAGATCCCCATAGGCCGGTCGTATCAAGCAGTTAATACTTTAACTAGGTAAAAGCATGCTGTGCTCGTACCAAATAAATTAAGAGACTCTGTATCGCAAGTGTTAAAGTACAAATAGGTCCTTAATCTAATTAAGAAGGCTAAGGTGAAACAATTTGGGTAATATTATTTAAGATCCTACTGAGCCTAAATATGTTAAAAACAATTTGCCGGGGGCCCTGGGCCCCAAACTTTAATAAATATTGTATTTAACTCACTCTGGATTTCTTGAATGATTTAAGAGGTGTTTTCTTGCCGATTGCCGAAATAGATTTAGTTTTTTGATAGTTTACAAACCAAGGAAATACTTTTGTGCTTTATATTTTTAATTAAGAGTCGTGTTGGTAAAACATACTACAGACACCTTAGAGCGATATACTCTGTATTAGGGTTATCTTAATTGCGCGAAGCTATGGACTATATGGGGCAGGAGTAAATATTTATAAAGTCTTCTGAATTTTCTCTAATAATATTAAAAAATAGGCCGTTGTGCTTCGAGATCCGCTAGGACCTCGTGCTGCCGCGATTTTCATATCCTGTTAAACACCCTTAATATAAGGCACCCTGTATCTAAGCGGGGTCAGTTGAGGAAAAACACCAAAGGAGGGATGACAAATTATATTATTATTTCAAATTATATGCAGCCTTCATTTTCTATGCTTGAAAGGCTTTAGCTAGGAAAAATTCTGCAAGAAGATCCTTTTTTATACATAAAAACATTTTAATTTTCCTAGTTTGTTTTGTGCGGCATACTTCTGTCAACCACGCAAGAAAATAAAATTAGAAGTAATTTGTTTCAACACCGCCTATAAAAAGTTTATTGAGCTTATAGATAACTATAAATTTTAAATCTTCAGAGCTAGCATTATAATTAATTAACATTAAAAATAATAATGAAATAATAGTAAAAATAGATTTTTGTAATTTTGTCTTTCTGCTTAGCTTGTGCTAGTGGAAAATTTCGCTAAGCACTCTAATATAGAGCCACAAAAAGGGTTAAATAGGTTTAATTGGTAAAGCACGACTGTGTCATAACATAAAAATAAGTGTTCTATTCACTTTAAGCCCTAGCGTTATCTGGAAATTGAATTTTGATAATAGTTTAAGTCTAAATGTGCTGGAATGGTAGGACAGATTTGCTTAACCACCTGGGGCGTTAGTACCATGAGGTTGTTCAGCACTCCTTATAGATACCAGTATCTATGTACCTATTTTTAGATTCTGCATATTTTCTACGCACAAAGCCTTGGGTAAGGCTTAGAAAATAAAAGCAACAAAAAAAATGAAAGCGCAAAGCTCCATAGTTTAAATTCGTTTATTTCTGAATCCTACAAATAAAATAAATCAAGTAATTTAAATAATAAAGGTGGGGTTTGGACTAAATATGTTAGATCTTCTATATTATTCTGAAGATTACTTTGAGTTATGATTTACAAATCAGTGGGCCTCATGCTTTACCGCTTCCTAAGTAAAATTATTAAGCTTGCAATATTCATTCTTTGACAGAATTAAAAAAGGCGAGCCAACCATTGTAAATCTTTAGCATTAAGGTGAAAATATATAACTTTTGAAAGGAAATAACGCACTTTTTCTTCAGACGCATTCACAATTTACTTGTTGTGCAATTTCTCTCCTAATCTCCCTATGGTTTGTGCTTTGCTAGAAAAAAGTGCTTGACGACATAAGGGGTAGCGGGTTATTAATGTAAATAGAATTTTATTAATACAGAAATTTAGGTATCGTAATTTAGATGGGGATGTCTTTGTGTTTTACACCTGATTCTAAGTTCTGGTACTCCTCTTAATCAGCACCGTTAAGCTCAATTGGCAGAGGCGAACCTAAATTGCCTTTGGTGGTAATAGTTCAAGTCTGTACGCGTGGCAGTGAAGGGGAAACTTTTATTAAAATGGTCGCAATACATATTTGACTTTATCAGTTGAAATGTAGGTTCGATCCCTGAGCAAGTCCTAAAAATTAATAATTCAATTTTGGCTTAACGAGCTCTTAAAATTTTTTGCCTCGCATCCCTTTTAGGATCTTAATAGGTAATGATAACATGTAGGTTATAATAGTAAACAACATTTGCTTAAGGCGGTGTAATTTGGATTTGGAATCATCCCCTTTTCAATTAGAAGATATTCTTCTTTTTTATTTAATTTAATATATCGATTTGAAAATAGAAATTTTAATCCTTTTTAGGTTAGCTGCGTGTAAAGCTTTCTTCTATCAGCGAAGCAGGGGTAAAAAAATCAGAAAACCAGCCTGCAAGATATTTTTTTAGCACTGTATAAACTTAAGTATGGTTTCATTTTAATTCTATCTTTGGTTAGGTAGGGCAATACTCCCTTAATTTTTTCTTCGATGGCTGGACGAAGTATGCCGCACAACAAAAAAGTAAAGTACAGGCACAAAGAAGTATAATGCCTTTAGCAGCTTCGTGTTGTTTTAGGCAAGCCTATGCTAACAGAAAAAAATTGCTAAAAATTTGATAATTATAAACTTATTCTTTTCAGGGGTGTATTTTTTATTGCCAAAAATCCGTAAACTTGCATCTTTTCTGTCAAGTTCGATTCCCAACATCTCCATTGTATAAAAAATATAAATATTTGGTGGCTGCATGTATGTTAAACCAACCACAGCCGTTTAAATTATCTTGCAACATTAGAATTAAGGCTGCAAAAGCACGAGCTCTATATTTAATAAAGTATTAATTAATTATAGTGAGCTTTGGGTGAAACAAAGTAACGCTACGCAAATGCTACGCTAATAAGTTAAAATAAAGCGCATATTAACAACAGCAAGGTGTTATATATTACATATTTTAATTACATCAAGGATATCCTTGATGTAATCATTGGATGAATTTTTATAATGGAGTTATAGGTAATACTGATGTTAATAGATATTATAATAGTAAATACTAATATAGAAATTAACCCAAAAGGCTTGGGTTAGCCCAACGGGCTTATAGGTTTATAAATGGTAGACTACTGGTTTCCACCTCCCAAGACATGTGCCAGGGTTCACATCCTGACTCACCCGTATTCAATACTTTTTATTTGTATAATTAAAGGAAAAATAATATAAAACATTATTACCAACTTTAACATAGGTTAATAGATTTTGGATAGGATTTACAATTTCTTTTTAGGGGGAAGTGTCATGTACGGCTCTTTTTTTGTCAACTTAAAAATAATGGATAGAAGACAATAAGAGGAAACTCTAATTTTTCAGGGCAAGCCCTAATGATTCAGATATATTTTTTTTTAATGACTATGAATAATAATCAATAACCCCAAACCACTTAACTCCATTCTGGGCTACAAAATGGCAAGCTCTAAATAAGATACAGTTATATAATAACTAGTGGTGAGTAGCTAATTTCTCGCCTTACATGAAACAGATAACGTTGATACATCTTTTCTGTTTATCGAAATGATTTCATTTTGGGAATATCTAGTAATAGAAATGTAACAACCTTGTAAAATACATATTTGAAACCATAGGGGTATGGTTTGTTTAAAAATTTGTTTAAAGAAATAACAAAAGCCTGACCTTCTGAAACATTAAATTAAGATACTCTTGTATATTTCTAAGGAAAGGATATTATTACCACATTAAAAAGTTGTTTTACCCATTTCCAAATACTAAATGTAAGTACGTTAAGAGGATAGAAGCGAACACTGTTAAGCCCTATAGGGAAATTTTAGATCTCCTTGCTACCATTTATTCTATTAATTGGATCTGTAAAGTTTTAAATCAATCAAAAACTTCTTATAAAGTTAAAGATTTGATTTTTACATTAAAAGCCGTAGGCTTAATTTAAAACAATATAGATAGCTAAGAAAGTTAGGGGAGCACAGGACGATTTGTTTGGTACTAACTGATTAATATATTCGGTGGATTCAAGTCCATATTACTAAAAAGAGAGAAGTGTTTCTTTTATTTACGTAAGTTATCAAGAATAAAAATGAAAGGCCTCTTGCATATTAATCTCGTTATAACCAAATAATAAAGCGGACACACCAAAAAGGTTTTTAAAAACATTAATCATGCTGGGCCTGATACTAATTCATTATAATGGCCTTGCCATGGTTTGTTTCAGTGGCGATGGTTGTTTTTCTTTTTTTTTTTGTGTTGACTAGAGTTATGCATAAAGACACAGAAGGCGGGAAAGGCACGCCACTAAGAGTTGCTGTTACGGTATTTATTCTATTAAAGTAAGAATTATTATACTCGGACAAACTCAAATGATAGGTATAACGGGATAAAATTAGGTTCAAAACACTTTAAATATCTGGTGTATATCCTCTTTCAGAAAGCCATTATTTTAGCCTATATCTGGCCCCTTTAAAGATATTTAAACTTCCTTATCCTTTTATTTAAAAATTTCCAATTAAAAAGGGGATGCATACTTCGTTCAGCAAGCTCTTTTGTTTTCGGTAAAGTTGTTTATTTAATAAAACCTCATCTTCTTTTTTTTCCATACTTCTAATTTTCTGCGTGCTGAGAAGATGCCGCACAAAAATAAAAGCAAACTGCTGGAATATTGTGTTATTAAAGATGTGTTTTAATAGCGCATAGCACTAGCTTGCGGCTTGTAGCCCACACTAAACTATCTTTATAGTTTCGTTATAACAGTTCAATAAAGTATAATTAATATCTCCGTTGTCTAACTAAGTAAGACTAATTTCGGTGTTTAGTTATTGCTGTTCGAAAATCACTCCAGTAAAATTTTTGGTGGCTAAAAGCGAAGCTCGCCCTATTTTAGAACTAGGTGGTATTCTTAGACACTTCCATAATATTCTAGTAGATGTTTTGTTCTAGACCTTTAATAAATAGAAGGTAGTTTCTATTCTAAGATTAAAGTATAAAAATGATGGGGCTTTAGCCACATTTAAATAAAAATGACCTGTTGTTATACTACTTAACGTAGAAAAAAGTAAAATCTTAAAAATTTATTTTATATTAAGAGCAAATGCTTGCATGGGCGTGAGCCCTACCAATAAGGGAAAAGAAATTGATTCATAAACATAGTGCTAGGCGTGCATGTAGTCCGGAAACAGTATTTAGCAACGTAAAGCTCGCCTATGATAAAACTATATGAAGATAGCTAAATTCACATTGAGTCTTAAACAATTCAACCGAAAACTTTATTTAAAATTTAAAGATCATAAATTCGGCCCAGAGCTTTTAATAAATCTCTAAGCTAAAGGTAAAAGTGTCACTTCACTTCTATGGGAGCATATGCTTGTGAGCCAATAAGTTAACCATTTAATTAGCCAAACAAGTTTTGTTAACAAGTTTATAGTACATAAGAATAATAATAAACGATCCCTAACCAATGCAGCGAGGATAAAGATATGGTTGAACACTATTATTTAATGATATTGTTTCTAAGGAATAAGAAATATATTATTAAGAGCTATGCCGCCTACATTTTTCTTGCCTGGCTGGTTTCCAAACAAAGTGCTTAATTTTTCTAGATCTACTGGCGCTAGCTTGCTTAGGCCACCCTGATCTTCTTCTGGTAAACATTGCAAGCCAAAAAAAGTATTTAAGAATTAAAAGTAATTAATATACTTATGATTATATTTAGTAACAATTAAATATTACAAACATGTGTAAGTTATAGGGTGTTTAGCATAAATTATAATTTTATTATTAAGGGTAATTGTAGCTCAAACGTAGAGCAACTTATTGTGGGGTTAATGGCTGCTGGTTCGGTATCCAAGGTTTTACCCTCTTATGTTTGCTTTTTATCAATATAAATATTAAAAATATTGTAATAGATAAACATTTAAATTTATAGATTAAACCAAAATTTACAGGTTTACTAGATTCGTCTGTTTTAATTAGTATTAAAAACACAGATATGGTATGGGTCTGAAAGGCTGTTTTTAATAGCGGGAACTAGTAAAAGCGAAACACCTATATTGTTAAAGATGAAAGGTTTAAAGCCATGTTTTGTCAATTATGCAATGAGATCAAGGATGTCGTTTCTACCAAATTAAACTTTCTATTAATGAGGTATATATTTAAATTACCAATCTTGTATTTACAACATAAGTACCAATAAACGTAAAAGATATAATTAAGGTTGCTGGTTTGGTGGTAAGAACATAGCACACATGTAGTTATCCTTTTATTGGCAGAAAAACAAAATCATTTTTTTGCTGTGCTTACTGGCTTGGCTGCCTAGCTGGCTGGGTTGGGCGAAGCAAAGTAGCTTTTTTTTCTTCCTATCCCCCCTGTTAAAGGTTAAAAACGACACATGAAAGGTTGAATTAAGATATTCTCGGAGCCTAGCTGCCTACCTGGCAAGCACTAAAGCTTCCATAATGAAAGGGCTTTAAGCCTAAAAAAAATTATTTTCCCGATTTATCCTTCCGATAAAAAGGGACCCTAAAAAGTTTACCTATATTCGACATAATAATAAGATACAGGTTCCATGGTTTTCAGTGACCCCCTCACACCAACCACGGAGATGATCAGAAGTCTAAGGTTGCTTGTTAGTAGATTATACATAAAGACAGAATTAAAAATAATTAGATGTAGGATTAACATCAATGTGAGTAAACCTGCTAAGGTGTATTTATGTTGCCAGACCTTACTGTAATATGTAGGTTTTGGGGCTACCTGCTGTTTTAATTCATGTTTAACAAAAATTTAAATTGCAGCTGTATTAATATAAAAACTTAAATTTTAATATTTAAAAGGTTACGGCCAATTTTTTGGTTGCAAGCAAGTCTACGGCTTTGCATTTATAACGGAATGAAAAATTATGGCTAAAGCCCGTGGTATATATTACCTATATCATATTCTGTTCTCAAGCGAAGCCGTCATAATGAAAAAATATTATTTTTTTTTATGTATGACTATTAAGAAAACCAGCCCGTAATTTTCCACGCTTTTGGGTAGTCTAAAAGTAAAACCTCCTGGAAAATCTCATATGTTGGTATAGAGGTTCGATTCCTCTTCTCAGGCTTCAACCTTGGACTGGATTAGGGTTGTCTTATAATAATATTTTTTATAGAGACCGCTTTACAAGAGAACCTTACTTTCACACATAGCGATCACGAATTGAAAATGAAAATAAGATTAATATAGTATTTTCATTTGATTGATCTATTAAGATGAAAAATTAGAGAAGGCTGTACTTCCTAATTGAATGTGTACTGTCCTTTGCAGCACCTCCTCATCTCTGTGTTTGAACTTATCGATGATTTATTCCAGGTTTTCCAAATCCCTTAAGGGTATTGGAACTATTTTCTTTTTTGATAAATAAGTGAGTAATAATTATCCTCATCCTTGAATCTCATTTTGCTTTTCCTAAACGCCGTTGTAATTCTAGGACCGTGAGTATATCCTATTTTATTTAAATAGACAATTAGCTTATATTGATTTTAATTTTATTTATCTAAATGGATTCTTTCCCTCGTTTAACGTAGGTACTAAAGGTGTAGGTAACATGGGGGTTTATTATTTATTATGGGGTTATCCAAACATTACCAGAATATCTTTCATATTATGCTTTTTATATTTTTTAATAAGGTATTATTAATAATTGTTCCCTTTAACTTAGTTTTTTACCTAGAAGGGCTTTGAAGTAATCTGGAATATTCATCTCTTAAAAAAACTTGTTATTTTGTAAAAATTGTTTTTATAATCCAAAAATAATTAAATAAGAATGGGACAAACATCTAAAAATAATAGAATACACCCTTTAACCATTATTATTTGTGAATAACAAAGGAACTCAATTTCATTGAGGTCTTACTTATGATTTAGTTTCTATAAATTTTTAGGCTATTGAAAATGCAAAGTTATGGATATATAATGTAAGTACTTAATTATAGCAATTCAGAATTATCACACGTTAACAGGGGGGTTAAAACTTTGTATGGGTGGTTAAAGTTCCTTGCTTTTATAGTCGGCGTTGTGCTAATATTATTATGAGTTTTGACGACTCTAGTAATTCTCCCATACACTAATCCCGGCAACCAGAGTTAGATGAGGGGAAGAGCGCCGAGATCTTAACTCACCATCCTCCTGTCCAAAAGGTAGGGGAAGCGGGATGAAAATCTGATCAATCCTTGTGACCCCCAAGCGAGCCGAGCGTCTATGAAGGTAAAGCTGAACTGACTTGGAGTATACCCCAATTTACCGGTATCTCTAATAAGAGGGTCATACTAGTCCTGAAATAGGATAGTGCATCTTGTGTATATTCTTGATTTGAGAGAATCGATAACAATGGGACAACAGCAACCAGGGTACAATAAGAAGTACAATATAACGTAAAAAGTGGGGAACGTCTACGGACCGGATTTAAATAAAGTAATAATTAATTTTGGAAACTAACGGGTTGTACCTTACAGTCCTTAAAGGACCAGGTAAACACAGGAGTCATAGTAACCCTCCTATGGAAGGTACTCCAGGATTTTAGCGTCTGTAAGCTACACCACTATCGCTGGAAGTTTCCAGTAAGACAGGTTCTCAAAGACTGACCGGTTTTGGTAAACTACAGAAGTTCATGAACCTTGTAGTAAAACAAAAGCTTTTTGTTGTGAAAAAAGATTATCCGATTATTTATATGATAAAAGAAATTGATATTACGCAGCATTATAAAAATGGCAAAAGTAAGCGCAGGCAACTACTCCCGCGGTATAATCCTACTACTGTTGGAAGGATTTCAGCGAGAGAAGTATTAGTGAATATTATCAATGCTTTGAAAGGATGGTACTTTACATCCCACCCGCCGGAAAGGAAGAATTAATATTATACCAAAGTAACGAGGTAAACGACCCGATTGACTTAAGCCCTCCTGTAGGATACAACTTAGTACAGGAATGTATTTAAGAATTGATAATTTAAGTAGCTAGTCTTTAATAACCCAACCCTTTCAACGAAGCATCATGGGTTTTAAGACCTTAAACAGAGCTGCCAATCACCCCGCAATCTCAAAAAATGGGTTAGCACGAAATTTCGTATAGGCGCAAATGAATTTCTTATTAAGGATGGAGACCATTACTAAATGTTTTGAACGAAATGATCATACAACTGATGGATGTCTTGAACGAAAGATCTAAAGCCCCAAGATTTTTGCGATTTAATTCGGTAAGCGTGAAGCGGGTACATGGAAGTCATACCTAGTACTCTCTCCCGGTAGCAGGGAACACCTCAGGTTCAAAAATAAGGCCACATATTTAGCAATATCTTTCTGCGAAGCACTGGACGTTTTATTTCGGTTTAACGTTTAAAAAGAGGATTTCGACGGTCGGAAATCTAAAGCTAACTATTAAACCCCAGATCTATAATCCGATTGTCCCGAAAAAAGGAAAAGAGCAAAAATTAGGAGAGCAAATGTCGCAATTTCTATAAAGGTTTTAGCGACGCTTATATCCGTTGCTAAAGTAGTATCGACCCTAATTTCAAGAAGAAGGAATCCGAAATACATAATATGGCCCAGATGACGTGAATTATAGGTGTAGAAGATGCAAAGAAGACCTGGTAAGAATCTTAGTGTTCAAAGATTAAAGGGTTTCTTGAAGAACCGGTTAGGAGTTAGGGCTTTCTTCCGAAGTTAAAAACCAAAAATAACCAACGCCTAAACACAGAAACGCTGGTATACCTAATCGGCTAGAAGTGAAAAGAAGCCAGATCATGAGACTTCACTCTTAAAAGAAGGAAATGTATGTTTTGCAAGCAAAATATAGATGAAAAAGATGAGGACTTCTAGCCCCCGATAGACAAAGGGTCACAAAAAAAATGATAAGCAGATGGTTTTCCTAAAAAAAAGTGACCATGACCCAAAATTATCGAAATGCAAGAATCTAAAAAGAAGTGCTATAATTTTCTATAAATTAGTCTATAGAAGAATATAATATCCTATACTATCTTTCGCAGAATATTGTAAAACACTTAATAGCAAAAAGTACCAACTAGCACTAAAGACTCTGTGCAAAGACTTCTAGCGCAAATTCTAACTGGAACTCAAGCTAAAATTTGTGCAAACTTATGGTAAAAATCTGCTTAAAGGCAAGATAATAGCCATGGGTTCGTAAAACTAGTACTCGAATAACAACACTGCTCTTTCTAATATAAAAAGTGGATGATAGATATATTTAAACATTCCAATTGCCCGAAGTTATCCTAAAGCTTCTTTGGAGGGGTATTACTTGTAGTTCTATGTCACTCCCGACTACCAGGGGTGAGATGCATCACCTTCGTTGATGAAGGGCACCTTAATCACTAAATCCTAACGAAAGTAGATAAATATGGCTCGAAGAATCTAAGCAATCCTGTATTTAGAGAGTGCCTCACATGAAACTTCAAGATTCAAAAAAACATCTCCACAACGGAATAAAAAAAAATTCTATGCCAAATGCTGGAGACCGTATGAAGGGGAAACCATGCACGTACCCGGTTCGGGAAAGGGGGTAGTAGATATCGGCGGGTATATAGAGATTATACTTTTCCTGGGGTTTTATTGTTAATTTAGGGACAGGTTTCATTATATTGCCAATTCGGGGAAGTACTAGTCTAGGATAATTTATATCAATGAATAACTAGGTAGAGTGATATAAGCTTCATAACAAGTTTATGAAAAAACCTTATATGTAATATCATCTTAGTTATATCTTCTATAGGATTTTTTTCATTGAAGTAAGTGCAGTAACCATTCATTTTTGACTCTTTCCTAAAAAAGGAACTTTGTGGAAATCCTTATCATAAACGTGTGGGATAAATTACAAAATTCCGGGAAACCCCTAAGTTTCTGGTACTAAGCCATAAGTATGAAAATCTATGAGGGGGGCCTGAACAATTTTACTCAGGGGATAGGTTAATAAGGCCAAGAAGAAGAGTATAATACAGAATTGGGGCAAGCGCCGGGATTAAGAGTCAGTTATACATTCGACCAAAGAGTATTTAATTTGAAAGAGCAACGGTCAAAATGGGAGTTGAAGTGGTGATTATTTTTACCGCCGGTTTAAGATGATTCTCTACGTGTCTTCGTAAAAAGTTATAAAGATAAATCCCTTTCAAACCTAAAGATTCAAAGGACGACTAATTACTTCTGAGACTGTGGTCTAGACTCTTAGTCCATAGCAAAACTACCTCTTAGGTACCCCTGTTTATTATCTGGAATTTCTGATGGGCAGAAGGATGCTTCTTTGTTTTTTAAGTCGATAAATCACCAAAAAAAACCTAGTGGGTTGCACTGATTCGAGTTAAGACATTCTACATTAATTCAATGCTAAGAGATCTAGAATATTTTAAAACTTATTACAAAGGCCTATTTTGATGAGCAACGAAAGAATATGGTAAGAAAACGAAATGCTTTGTTATTTTCACAAAGGTTCTTGGTATCAAAAATTATAAACAAAAGAATACCCTCATTTTGATAAATATCCTTCTAAAAAACTCAAGAAAAATATTCGATAATTTATTATTAAAAAAAGGTAGTCGTTT
>JACYFI010000852.1:0-12170 GCA_020975735.1 Ophiocordyceps xuefengensis
ACTTATTATAGTTATAAAAAAATAAATTTATCTGAGACTAGAGTTACTTCCTGAGACTTCGGCATTAATTACCTTGTCCGTTGATAAATGAGACTGGAAAATCACTCTATTACCGATCACTCCCCCTTTCCCGAGACTGTACGATGATGGTTCTCCCATCATACGGCTCTCCAGATTTTGGCCTTAGATTTTTTTTTTATTCGTTTGTTGTAGATGTTATATAGACTATATGAATTTTCAATGTGGCCACTCTCTACAAATGTATTGGCCTTACCGATTTCTTTTCAGCCATAATTTTACTCTTATTTCGTTAAGTTTAGGAATTAAGTCCTTTCATTCATACGAACTTGATGCATCTCCCACCTTCGGACCGTCGGAGTCGACAATAGACCAAGTCCAATTTACCTTCCAAAGAAGCACTTGGATAATCCTTCAGGCATTGAATTTAATACTATTCATCCACTTTTATATGAAAGAACGTCAGGTTTATTTCCTTAGTACTAGTTTTCGAACCCCAATGGCGTATCTGGCATCTTTAAGAATTTCACCATAAGTTGCAATATTTAGGATAGTCTAGCTTTTGAATTTGGCTGCTGGACAGTCTTGCACAAGATTTGTCAGTATATAGTGTAGTTTTTGCTGAAGTCGCTTCGTTAAAATTATGCTGGATAACTGATAGTAGTTCTATTGTACCCTCTATAGACTGTAATTTTTAATAGTAGAATTAAGCATCTC
The DNA here is from genome assembly GCA_020975735.1 of Ophiocordyceps xuefengensis. NCBI lineage: Eukaryota > Fungi > Ascomycota > Sordariomycetes > Hypocreales > Ophiocordycipitaceae > Ophiocordyceps > Ophiocordyceps xuefengensis. The sequence continues at coordinate 736 of JACYFI010000852.1, forward strand.
AGATTCGTGCATTCCAGATAATTTTTGTGGTAGGTCCTGACCTTTTTTAAAGAACCGATTGCTTATCAATTGTATTGTGACCGTGTATATTCCGGGGGCTAGAAGGGCTTCATATTTTTAAATTTCTGCCTCAAAAACATCTCTGTCTTCTAGGTAAGTCTCATATACTTCTTTTATCATCTAACCGACTAGGGATTCAGCGATGTTCTGTGGTTAGCAGTTGGGTTCATTTTGGCTTTTTAGGGTCTAGGGAAGCTTCTAAGACCCCTACTCGGTCCCTTCAAGAACACCTTTAAACTTTTTGGACATAACAGATTTTAAACAGTATTGCTTTTGATCCCTCCAAAACACCACCTATAATTCATAGTCATCTGCGTATCTAAATGTATTCCAGTCCCCTTCTAGAATTTTAGGGTTCGATATTAGCTAGACGGGCGACTTTTGTCTAAACTTTCTATGGTAAATAATTTTCCTCTCCCATGAGTTTTTCGCCCTTTTCCTTTTCACGGGGGACAATCGATTAGAGTTTCCGGTTTAAATATCTACTTGAATCCCAGTCGAATCCCTTCTTTAGTTTCACCGATAAAACGTTCGGTTATCGAGAAAGAAGTTATTGCTAAATATGGGGCTTATTATTGAAACGCTTTGATGGTGTGTTCCTGGCTACGGAGTGAGAGTAAGTTTATGAAGTTCCATGTCAACCCGGCTTTTCACAACAGCTTACCGATTTAATCCAAAAATCTTGGGTCTTTAATTCGTTTCGTTACAAGACATCCTCAGTTTGTTATGATCCGATTTCCGTCAAAAACATTTAGTCAATGTCTCTATCTAAAATCATTTTCCTAAACGAATTTCTGTCAACCATTCTTTTTATGCGGTTGTGGCGCTTCTGGTTAGGATCTAAGCATGAGCGTGCTTTCGGTTGTAAGTTGGGTTTCATAAATGCTTCTAATATTCATCTTATACATTTCCTGTACTAGTTTTGTCTCTAGGAGGGGGCTTTAGTTAATGGTCCGTTTACCCTCCGGTAGGCTTTGTGTATATATTGATTTCTCTTTCCCGGGGGTGGAATTCGGGAAAAGTACCATCTTTCAGAGCTATTTTGATAATTGACTTTCAACTATTAACTCTTCTTGAACAATCCTTCCAACGCGTTCGTAGTAATCATACCCGTGAGTCATGTTGCCTGGCTTATTTTTGAATTTTTGATAAGTTGGCGTAAATAAATTCGTGATCTAATAATAATCTGTATAAGTTACTTTTACAACAAAAAACTTTCTTATTTCTACAAATTCATAATTCTTCTGTGAGTTTAACCAAAAATCCGCAAGTTGAATACTGTACTGGAACTTACCAGTGGGAAGTGGGTAGCTACAGACGCTAAATCCTGGAGTCCTGATCCCATAGCACTGGTTCTTATGGATTCTCTGTAAACCATGGTCTTTAAGGACTGTAGGTAATCCCGTAGTTCCAAATTTATTATATTCTAATCCGTCCTTAAAGAGCCCCAACTCTTTAACGTTTATATTATTTATTGTCCCTGGTGAGGTGTTGATCCTTCGTACGATTCTTCATTATCCAAATTCATACACAATTGCCAAGCATGCCCTATTCCTGACTAGACATGACCCTCTATTATAGATACCTGGATAATCGGGGTTCGCATGTTTAGCTTTACTCAATAGTCGGCTCGGGCTCAGAAGGGTCCACTAAGACTTATCAGATTTCATCTTCCCCACCTTTTGGACCAGAGATGCTAAAGTTAAATGTCGGGCTTTGCCCTTCAATTTTAACTCTGTGCCCGGGAGTTAATGTATGGGATAATAACTAAGCGTTTAGACTCATAATAATAGTTACCTACAACGGGCCGCACTTATTTAAAGCAAGATACTAATCCAGCCCAATAGAAAAGTATATTACTAACCCGCCTGTAGTGATATTCGAAGATTCTATAAAGTACTTATATATTAATCCATGAACTTTTGTCATTCCAATAGCTAAAAATCATAGAACTAAATCATTAGTAGACATCAATAAATTGATCACCATGTCTCTTACAAACAATCAATATTAACGGGTATTCTAAGTATTTTCAGATTTGTTGTCCTCTTTTATTCAATTTATTTTTGTATTATAATTATACCAAATTTTTGTAAACTAACGAATGGTTTTTTTCATCAGAGAATGTAATCAGATACTCAATACCCTTTCCTGGAGGTAAAAATAACTGAGTTAAAGTCGAAATATTTAATATACTATTAATATGATAAAATATATGAAAATTTTGTGTAATGTTGTGTAACATATTAATAACCCCCCCACGTATACCCCTACACCGATTTAGAATTACAGTAAGGGAATAAGATCCATTATGATACAAATAAAATTAAAAAGAATTAAGCGTTTCTATTAAATCTAAAATTGTTATATCCACGGTCTGATTAATCGGCCTTAGAAAGCCTCAAAAGAGATAGAATAGATAATTATTATACATAGGTTAAAAAAAAGTTAGTTCAACCCTTCAAAGATTTGAAAACCTGAAATAAATAATGAGAATTAACTTTTCAAAACCATGAAATTTGAGGAGTGCTGCTAAAAAGGACGAACAGAAACATTCAAATTAGGGGGAAGTACAGCTAATCTTAAATTTTCCATCTTAAGATAATTAAATATGGAGAAATCCTATAAGTCACTTTATGTCCATTTGATCAATCGATCAGCTGATGTGTGAAAGTAAGGTCTCTGTAAATGCGTCTTATAAAAATATCATATAATCCACCTAAATCGAGTCGAAAGTTGAAAGCCTGCAGAAGGGAATTCGATCATACTCTAATTACCCAACGTATGGAGGATTAGTGTTATTAACCTTTTTATAACCACCCTAGCTTGGAAATGAAGGGCTGTCCTTAATAGGTCCTACATAATAAATAATATTTTTATAATGATCGGGCTTTCGCTGAAGAACAATATATATATATAGGTAAAATACCTACGAGCTTTAGGCATTATTTTTGATCTTTTTTATATCCAAGCGTAAGCTGCTTGGCAACCAAAAAAATGCCGTATCCTTTAATATAAAATTTTGAATTCTTATATTTTAATAACTTGCATACATTTCTTTGTTAATCAATGAATAAAAGGGCCTACGCCCAAAACCAAATTAAATGACGTTGGGAATAATACTTCCTTACGGCCGTTTTATCTCTTGAAATGTTATCCTCACACTAATTTTGTATCCAGTTCTTATGGTATATCTACAAAAAAAGACACCTTATTCTGTCCATATCCGGTGTGGTGTTGAATAGGGGCGATCAACTACAAACCTAAGGAACCTGTATTATTTTAATGCTATATGAGGAAAAACTTTTAGTCCTGTCTTTTAACGGAGATAAATTAGGAAATAATTTCTTGGTTTAAGCCTTTATTTAAAGAAGTTTTTTAGGCTAGCCCAGCTAGCAATGCTAATGCTCGAGAAGTTAAATGTCAACCTTTCATGTTGTGTTGTGTTAACCCTTTACGGGGGGATACGCAAGAGAAAGAAATGCTATGCTGCTTCCCAGCCAGCCAGCTAAGCCAGCCTAGCCAGTTAGAAAGCCAGAAAATTGTTTTTGTTTTTCTCTTCATATAGGAATGTAACTACATGTGTGATTAGTTACACCAACACAACAACCTTAATTTTTATTTTCAACGTTTATTGGACCTTATGTTGTAAATACTTCAATAGTTTTTACTATAAACCCTACATTAAATGAAAAGATTATAATTTGTGGAAAGCGACAGTTTGATCTCTTCGCATAATTGGGAACAGAACAATGGTTGAACAATTTCATCTCTACAATAGGAGAATTCTGCTTTTACTAATCCCTAAGTAAATAAAACAACCGTTTTCATCCATACCATATCCTGTGTTTTTTTATAAAATTAAAACAAGACGAATCCCGAACCTTAATTTTGGTTTAAACTATAATTTAAAATTACTACCCATATTTTATATTGTAATTTATAAAAGTAAACAAAGGTAAAAAACCGGATTCGAGACCAATGGACCCAACTACAACCACAAGTAGTTGTCTCCCTATCCCGGTTGAGCTACAATTACCTTATTAATAAAAGAGTTATTATTATCTAACCACCCTATAATTCATGATTTGTATATTATTTTTTTACTAAAATATAAATAAAGTATATTATAATACTTATTCTTATAATTTTTTTGTGCATGTTTTTCACCAGCAGAAGGATCAGGGTGGCTAAGCTAGCTACGCCCATAGAAAGCTAGAAACATAATCGCTACTTGGTGACAACCAGCCAAACAGGAAAACGATGGTAAGGCGCAAGCCTAGAAGAATATATTTTCTTATATTTCTGTAAACAATATATTAAACTAGAGTTGTTCTAAAACATTCTGCCTCATGCCAGTGTATTTTGGAGGTATCGTTTTATATTTATTCTTATTTTACTATTAACTGTTACAAGCCTTGTTTGCTTAATAAATGGTTATTTATGCTCAGGCATATGCCTCCGCATAGAGGATGAGAGATACTATTACCTTAGCTCTTTTTGGCAGATTTATAAAGCTTTCTGGGCTGAATTTCGTTCTTTACATTTAATAAAAGGTTTCGGGTTGATATTTTTGACCCAAATGTGGGAAATTAGCTACATTAAAATATGTAATTTAGGCGAGCGTTTGCTGCTTAATCCTTTCGGATAGCAAGGCTAGCCATATATTGTTATAAATTCTTCCCCCGTTATTGTGCAGGGGGCTCCCGCACTTTCTCAAGCAATTATTGTTCTTTTTATATAAAATAAATTTAGGTTACTTTATTCTACCGTTTTTAAGTAGTAGTATACCGTATTTCATTTTGTGGCAGAGGCCCCATCATTTTTATACTTATATTTAAAATTAGAGAACACTACCTCTATTTTATTTAAACGGAATATTATGAAACAAACACAACTGATTTAATGGAAAGTGTCCACGAACACCTAAGTCTACAATTAGGCGTATCTTGCTTAGCACCAAGCAAATATTTATCTACGGAGGTGATTCGAAACTTATTACTAAACACCAAAAAGTTTGACTGTCTTTACCTAATTAACCACGAGATAATGTTATTATATTTGAACTTTTCTATACAATACTATTAAGTATTTTAGTTGTGTGCGCGTAGCCGCAAGCATCGCTATGCGCTTTAAAACAAAACTTTATACAAATGTCCTAGCATTATGCTGGCTATTTTTTGTCGGCCATACTTCGTCAGCACGCAGACAAAATATTAGAAGTATGCACCAAAAAGAAAGATTGAGTTGTTAACAATAAATCAAACCCTTACAAAACAAAAAGACCTTCCTGACCGAAGGTATGCATCCCTTTTAATTGGCCAAATTTTTAAATAAAAAGGAATAAGGGAAGTTTAAAATATCTTTAAAAGGGCAGATATAGCAAAAAACTACTGGCTTTCTGACGAGATAAACCAGATTCTTTAAAGTGTAACTCATTTTAACCAGTTATACCTCATCCATCTGAGTGTTGAGTTATGAAAAATGCTTAATTTAATAGGAAAACCTTAACAACAACTTATAGTGCGTGCCCTTGCGCCCTCCTGTTTTTTATAGCATCGCCCTATAGTAAACACAAAAAAAAGAAAGAACAACCACGCCACTTGAAAAAAACCCTGTCAAGTCCGAATCTATAATCAATTTAGTACTAAGCAACTTACATTAGGTCATGAAAAAGACTTCTTGTGTGTGGGACTTTAATTTTTTCCTGTCTCAAAACAAGAATAAGTATGCAAGCCTTCATTTTATTTTTTTGATAAACCTAAGTAATAAAAATGAAACTAAATCCTCTATTTTAAGTTAATTGGACTTGAACCAACACCGATAATTTAAATCAATTGTATCCCAAAAAACAATCCTGTCTCCCTATTACCCAGGCCTAATCTTATCTGTAATAAATAAGCTTTAGGCTTCAATGTGATCCTTCAACTTTTACCTATAAAGGAGGTTTTCTATCTTTTAATTAAACTTTACATAATTCCCAAAAATTTAAAATAGAATCATAGTACCAAAGGAGAGCTAAAATCTATAGGGGGCTTACCATGTGTTTAAAGGCTTCCTTCTCTTACTGTATTTACATTTAGTATCTTGGATAATCTATGGTACAACAAATGTTTACATGTTGAATAATTACTTTCCTTAGAATTTACCAAAAGGGTATCTTATATTTTTCTTCAAGAAGATCAGCTTTATTATTCTCTAACAATCCTTACCAAACACACCCCACCTTTTCAATCATATGTTACTTTACAAAGGTTCGGGTTATATTTCTTATGCTTGATAATCAAATTTGAATACTTTTACGGATAAATAGATTAATAATATTAAACGTAACCTAGCTTATGGTTAAGCGAAAGAAATTAGGGCTACTCCACCAATTTAGGGTTCAATTTATACTGTTTATTAAGAGCTTGCGCCCTCTTTAGCTAAATGTGTTAGTTTAGTGGTTATTTGAATTTCATTATTCATATGAAGTAAAAGAAATTAATATCTGAATTATTCTAGACTTGCGACTGAAAATTTAGAAGTTTCACTCATTATTGCATCATCATATTTTAATATGAAAAAAAAGAGTGTTACATACACTCCGCCTAACAACCCTGTATTTAAACCGATACCAAATTCTATTAACCTATTTTAATTTGTAATAGATTTTTATTATTTTATTTTTTCCTTCAATATAGAAATAAAGTATTGAATACGGGTAAGTCAGATTTGTAACTGAGACATGCTTAGGGGAGAACGGTACAGGGTCCAGCATTAACCCCTTACCCCGTGGGCTACAAGCCTTTTGGTTTAATCTGTTATAGTTTTATACTTAATATAATATCTATTAAAACAATATTAACCTATACTCCATTATAACTAATAACTTATAAGAGTCAAGAGCTAACCTCGACTAATTAAACTATAAATATATAACAACCTCCCTTTGTTATATGCCTTTTTTTACTTTTTACGTAGCATATCTTGCGCTAAGCGTACCTTGTTTCCACCAAAGCTACTAAAATAAAAATAAGTAATATATTATTGTAATTATAGAGCTTCCTTGCTTTGCCAGCCGTTAATTTATAACTTGGGCAGAATAATCTAAGGCTGTTGGGGTTGGTGTAACCATTCCCCATACATTGGCACTATTTCTCTATTAGTGTATACTAGGAGCATGCAGGAATCACCCTGAAACAGCAAAATGTCGAGTTTTACGGGTTTTGGCCAATTCAACTACCCAACACCCCCTTGAAAAAGTTAGTAATGTTATATTAACAATTTTTTCTACAATTTTTTTTCCTTGGTTAGCATTAGCTTTGCCCCTTAAACAACACGTAAAGCTAAAATGGCAATTTTAACATTCTTTCTTGTGCGTGCTTTACTTTTTTGCTTGCGGTCGTCCCTCGTTTACCCGCAAGAAAAAATTAGAAGGTATGCCCTCCTACAAGGAATAATACACGCATATACCTTACTTAAGTTATAAGTGTCAAAAAAAACTATCTTGCAGGGCTTTGTTTCGATTTTTTACCCCGTGCTTCGCTATAAAAGAGAAAGAAAAGCTTACGCACTAACTAAAAGATTAGATAATATTTCATTTTTCCAAAGAAATATATAATTAATAAAAAGAAAGAAATTATCCTTCTAATTGGAAAGGGGCAGATTCCAAAATCCAAATTACACCGGCATTAGCTAAATGATTGTCTTTACTATGAATTAACCTTTCCTTGTATGAATTACTATACAAGGTCCCTTAAAAGGGGATGACAGCTCAAAATATTTTTAGGGTCGTTAGGCCTAAATGATAATTATTAATTTTAGGCGCTTGCAAGGGACGAAACCCGAGCATTTCAATTGGATAAAAGTGCATAGTGTATTCACATTATACTAAAGCTCCCCTTCACTGCCCACGGAAATCTTGAACTTACAACCAAAGCATTTAGTGCATCTGCTCGGCAATTGGAGCTTCACGGTAACTTGAGATATAGAGAAAATTTGAACAGGTTGTTAAAAACACAAAAACACTAATCTATCTAAAATTAACGATACTAAATTTATCTTTATATTTCGAGTGTACATAATTACCCCTACCCTTATTTCGGCCAACTATCCTTTTTCCTAGCAAGCCACAAACCGTAGGCGACAATGATGATAATGCCACACAGCAGGAATAGTGACGGCTCTTGAAGAAAAGTGCGTTTATTTCTTCAGTATTAAAATTTTATCAACCATTTTAATGCTAAACATTTACAATTGGAGTTGGCTGCCCCCTTTATTATTCCCTTTTAAAGAGGAATTAATATGAGGCCAGCTCTAAAAATTTTATTTAGAAAATGCGCAGCTCTGGCCACTGATGTGTAAAAAGTAAATACTTAAAAGTAATACTTGGCAATAATCTAATAAACGATCTTACATCATTAGTCCAATCTCCACACTTATTATTTAAATCTTTTGTATTTATTCTATTTTAGACATTAGAATAAATCGGATTTAAAAACTCCCATATGGAGCGTGCGCTTCATTTTTTTTGTTGCTTTTCATTTTTCTATGACTTTACACAGGCTTGTCTAAAAAATAATTTAAGAGAACAAAAAAGAAGTCACATAAATAGTTGTACTTACTAAATGAGTGGGACTTGAAACACTCATGGGGTAACTACCCAGTTGGCTTAAGCAACCTCTGTCTACCATTTAGCACTTAGGACCTTAAACCTAGTTTATCTGAATCAAATTCCAGCCATCACCAGCGAAGGGCTAAGATGAATCGAACACTTCATTTTTTACTTCTATGGAGCCGATTGCTTACCAATTAAGCTATAAGCCTTTTTGTTGCTTTTATTAGGGGGCTTAGACGAATTTTTTCCTTGCAACAGCTAAAAAGTAGGAAAAGACAAACATACAAAAACCTTTAGTTATAATTACATCCACTATTATTTTTTAAAAGTTATCAATCTTTAATGACACTTGCTCTTGAAGTTTAAAAATTTTATAGTTAAATTGTATGTAAAGCTCCAAAAAAATTCTTCATAGGCCGGTTGTATGATAACTATACATAGTTCTAATCTTTTTTCCTTCGTCTTGACGTAAAAGAGTATGCCGCCAAAAAGAAATACTAAAAAATTCAAATGTTTTGTGTCCATCAAAGGATGATTTACCTGTGCAATTTTCTTGCTAAGCCTTCAAAAGTCATGGAAAATAAACCTGCACAAAATTTGAATATAAATAATAATTTCATCTCTTGTGGTTGTTTCCCAATCCCGACTCCCTGCGTAGCATACAAGGGGTACATTGTAAGGGGAGCTTTAACAGGTGAGTGAAAAATTCGCCCCAAGGCCCATCAGGCCTGCGAAGCCAAGCACGTGCTATATTTTAATATATAGTAGAAATAATTACAGAAGACTTTATTAAATAAATTACCGCACTATTAGGTCATAGGCTTGCGATAAATAAAATCTAAATTACAGATATATCTCTCTTATCGATGCATATCAGTATGTTTTACCAACACCGCTTGTTATTAAAATATAAAAGAGCAAAAGTATTCCTTGTTTTAGCTATGCAAAAACTCAATCTTTTGGGCATCGCAGTAAAAACCCTTAAATCATTCAAGAAAATCCAGAGTGGTTAAATTACAATCTATTAAAGTTTTGGGCCCAGGGGCCCGGATCCATATTTGTTTTACATAATTTAAGGCTGCAAAGTAAAGAGCTCTAAATATTTACATGTTTGCACTTTTGGCTAATGATAATCTTAATGAATTAAGGACTCCATTGTAACCTTTAAAGAACAATTTGCGGATGAAAGAGTCTTAATTCATTGTCTACGAGCAGTATGCTTTACCCGTATTAAGATTATAAACGCTATACGGACCGGCCTATAGGGTTTGCACCTTATAATACTCCCGAACATGCAGCCGGAGTTGTTAGCTGTTTTAGATCAAACCCACAGGGTAAGACTGGACAGGATTATAACCCGGCGGTGGTAAAGCATTGAGAAAGATCGCCTAATTGTCGTACCGGTGCTAGAAGATCCTTTTATTTTTATGAGGCTACCTCAGCAGAGCTCCGAACTTCTGTCCTACCTCTTCCTTGCTGGCCTTACATTACTGATACCGTTTATTTATATTTTTTTTGTGGATGACGGAATTATATAGAATCAAGGCCACTAGGTGGTTTTTGTCTTTATTTGTATTGCTTAGCCTTTTAGTTCATTTGTTGGTTTCTATGATTTTGTAATTTTATCTCGAACAGATCAGGGTACTAGAAGCGGGAAGCACGGCTTCTAAGAAGCGAGAAAAAATATTGCAAACCATAACTATTTCTTAGGATCCCGAAGCATAGAAAAATCGCAGGGCTTAAGGCGCCATGCTTTACAACAAATAGGTAGGCTATTCTTTAAAGGTGAAAACAGCATTATTGAACCTGCAGCCTACTCTCTTTCCGGAATACTGCATGTTGACCTGTAAGGGTTAAAGTAGGTAAAAATAAACATAACATTACACCGTTGCCAAAAAACAATAACAAGGTTGGAAGCTTGCTTGATTATACCAACAAAATATGAGGGCTAAAGATTAAAAGCCAAGCTTTTTACAAACAAATATAAAGTTGCTAAATTATTACTTTCGTTAGCCCAGTTCAAGTTTGCACCTGTCTTTCCATTGAGTTACAAAACAATTACATTTTACTTTTAATGCTAATAGGCGCAATAGATAAATTTATAAAATAGTGATTAATAAATTATATCTTTATTCTTTAAAAATCTCAGAGATTTGGTACGGATTAAAGGCCTTTAAATTTCGTAATTAGATCAATTAACGTATGTTTAAGAATATCTCAGGATAAGTTTGGTGCCCTATATTGCTTTTCAGCACTTATCTTTAAACCTATACTTGGCGGTTCCGCGTTGCCTTGTATGCCTTATACATTTGTCGTAGTAACAAGAAACTCCCTTATTGTATAATAATACAGAAGATATATATATCAAAAAGCTATATAGTTAATTTAATATTTATGCCCATAAAACATATCAGGTAAACATATAGGTTATGTAACATATTTTTAACCCTTATGACTTAACTCTTTCTTGTCCTTGGTACAAAAGGTTTCGTTTCTTATTGCATTCTAATTCTCCTCTAAAGATAAGAACTCATCTTCTTCAGCGAAGTATTACACCCAAAGCCATGTAACTTTTTACAAATCGACGAAAGGTCGCATCCCTTACATAGTTTTACTGCGTCCATGGAGGATGAAAGTTAAAGCCCGACTCAGATGTGCCAAACGCGCGCACTCATTTTGTACACTTGCGCAAATTATAAGCCTGTTATATGTTAATCATATTATTGCTATTTCACATTTCTTTTCAAAATGGTTCATGACTATGTCTTTCATTTTT
>JACYFI010000853.1:0-10750 GCA_020975735.1 Ophiocordyceps xuefengensis
GTTTATTAATATAGCATGTATATGCTTTAAATTTGTTTACGATTAAAAAAAATGTACGTATGTATATAACGAATTATTTTTTATAAATATCGCCACAATTAAACACCTTTTTATTTATGTATAAATATGGGATTTTGGCATTGCTGTCATAGTATTAGTCTCTATACAATACATCTAAAAATTATATACCTACAAAGAAATAGTTCGTTTATGCTTTTCACGGCATGTTTTATTAATAAATATAATATAAATTATACATTTTTTATAGTATAAAATACTAACAAGTAATTAGTTATGTTAAAGAACTTATATATTGATGAGTAGATATATATACTACTTATGTTTCTATCTAATTTACAGAATTAATAAGTCCCTAGATCATTTGAGTAAGAACAATTAATAAATTTTAGAAAGTTTAGTGAGTCAACTTTACATTTAACTTTACATATATAGGATTTTACTAAGATAATCGGTGGCGTTTAAATAATATTTAACTAACTTAAGTTGCACTTCCGTATAATAAAATTAGTTTAGGAACAATTGAATCTTAGCCCAAGAATCGCTATACGTAAATATACAACACTAATAGTTACAAAATCAAATATACAATTGCTAGAAATGGACAAATTTATTTCCCACTTTTGATAATACTTAGTTGTTAATTTGTATTATAAATAATTAATCGAGAATGCGTGCCTTACATGTTTGGCATCTACAGTTCATTTTGCTTTACTTTCCTCTCAAGTTTTTACAATAGTATTTAGTGGGCAACAAATTTTAGGTTCCAAAACATGGTTTTAAAATTCTTTTCGTTTGACTAGTACCGCAGGTTGGCCCTTTATGCGCGTTTTACCTTTATTAGTTACTATTGACATCATCAGTTAATGTTGCAAGATGTGTTCTCTTGGTTTAAGATTTAGGAAGCTAACATAGGTTAGAGGACACACGTTATTTGGAGTTTTTGAAGGACTTTTGTTTACTAAGTATAATGTCATTCACTTATTAACTTTTTTATTGTAAAGTTTGATACAATTAACCTTTTTTATAATTAGCTTTTCTAGGGTTTTAGAAAGTGATGAATTTCCTTAATCCAAGATCAAAGTGTCGTTAGTTATGTTGAAAGTTCCCGTACATAAATGAGACGGGACTAGACCATACATTAATTGACTTGAACTTAAAACAATTAACGCAAAATTTTTATGACACTTGTACATGTTTTTTATATACAAAGATTTATTAAGTTTTTATGTTCGCATAGAAGGTATTTGATAAAGCAAGATGGAGCGATGATGGGCGTAATTAGACTTTGTTACTCGAAATGTCTGTTTTTCTTAATAATGATTTAGTTTCTAAAAAATTTTATTTGTAAAAAATTATATAATATTTTATGTTTTATTCCCGACGGTTTATTCTTTAATTTATTAAGAATTACCTTATTTATTTATGATTAAGCTGGATATTTAAAAGTTGTAATAAATTCATAGATATTAGCATATCATTATTACTCTTTTCTACACTGTTATTGTTTTAATAGGATTTGTTGTAGGATTATTAATAATTATTTTATAATGACAAGAAATAAATGGAAATTTTTTATTTAGCTATTTTCTAAATTTCCGTAAATTTTCTAAGAAAGTTGTACTTAAAATTTGATATTTAATATAATAGATTATTTAGTATACTAGACTTAACAGATTTTTCGGCTTGAATTAAACCAGAGGCCGTATTTAGTATTAGATAGTAAAAATGATTTATTTATATTATTACATTTTTATTTTTTTAGATATAGTTTTATTAAGCGAATGGTAAAAAGGAAGAAGTTAGTTGTAATTTCGGGATACATTTCTCGGGATTAGTTGTAAGATTTGAGGTTCTTAGTTGTTGCCATTATTAGTGAATACCTACAGGGATGAACTAAATATTACTTTATACAGAATTAGTATGATTTACTTAATAAAACGAATCCGTTCTCATCTTCATAAACCTAGTTTTTAATGTGGTGGTAATGAGGTTAAAATAATCGCCACTGATAAGGGGAGTTTGAAATATATTACGAACCTTAATCCCGGGAGCTAATCTACTCTAGATGATGCAAACTAAATTTTATGGAAACGGTTAAGAAAAGAGTAAGCGAGAGAATACAAGTAAGATTCCACATACTAAATTATTGATAAAAAATTTGGGGACCTTCGTTTACTGGACCGAAAGAAGAAGAATTATTTTTCTATTGGTACAGGGTACACCTACCCTTTATTAGGTACTAATGAGTTTAACAGTAATTTCTGGCCGCTGAAAACGAGATTTGGTGGATGGGGATATGTTTAGTAAAAAACGCTAACATTATGATATGTTCAAGCTGTTTAATGGGTAAGGTAACCTTTAAAAAAATACAAGATTCTTTAATTAGAAAAAATAAATTAATAAATTAACTTATGTAATAACACTCTAAATTAAATTTACTTACCTAAAGATACACGTTAAATATTGCTGTATTTTTTTTTTTATGCGTGTAAATTCCCGGAATGCAGGGTTTCTGCAAACTAAAAAAGTTGCAACATATCGTGAGAGTGGTAAAAGTAATAAGGAAAATATTAAAACACAAAAAATTAATCCTTTTATAAGGGAATATAAAAATTAGAAAAGAATAGGTTGGTTCGAAATGAGTGCTTTGTGAACATAAGGCTAGCTTATTAGTGTTGCTGAGGTTGTTTGCGCAAATATTTGTGGCCAGGCAGGCTAACCAGCCTCTATTATGAGGCCTGCTTATGAATGTTAATTTATTCATAGCTAGCGACCAGAGGGTAAGACTAGTATGTGGAATAAGGCTGGAGCTAATTGGAAGCAATTTTTTTAGTATAGTAATTGTATAAAATAGGAAATTTATACATAATTTATCACTACCTTATATTTCAAATTTCTTTAGGAACTTACTAGTGATCGTTAAATGAGACATCTCCATTCATAAAAAGAAAGTATTTAATGAATGAAAAATACAACTCTAAAAAAATCTAGTAGTTGATTTGGGTGGATGGCTGAGAATTTGATGCTGTTCAGTGTGCGAACAAATGCATCGACGTTTGAAATTTCGACATTAAAAAGTAACTACAAATACTAAAGGTTATTAAAATTAAAAAAGTGGTGTATCGAGGTGAGGTATAAAAGATAAATTTGCCGGCCCCAAAAGAGAAGGTAAATTCCTTCAATATAAATTAAAAGGGGTACAGTTCTCTGCTTAAGGAGGAGATAGATAAATATCTTGCGGATTAGGTGTAGGCTATGTGACTGACTTAACTAGCCAACAACCTTGCTCGTAGTCGAAATCCCTGAAGGTTGATCGACCACTTGGGTCTGAAAAAACATCTCCATGCAAATTAGTACAAAGCCAAATGAGGAATTTTGCGCATGGCCTATGGCTGAACTGGCTAACGTTGAGAATGACCAAAGATCCTAAGTTTTGATCAGGTCTTAAAAGAGATCTATAGGGACTATACTGAAATTGACGACTAAAGCTTGTTTTATAAATAATTATACATGACAGTATGGTTTATATGTTGTCTTGACTATTCGTGTCCAGCAGTCGCGTTGTAAATCACTAGATAGAAACTAGTCATTATTTCACACCTAATTTGGGTTTAAAGGCGTTTTACCTAGACGGTCCAATATAGCTTATTTAGATGGTTCAGTATTTTGACTAGGTTTTAATATGGAGGGGAGACTTTAAGGGAGGAGAGATGAGAATTTCTTAATACCAAAAGGACTCCGGGTAAGCGAAGGGCCCCCTTAGGGTATAAAACTGAGGTTTGAGGACGAAGCACAGAAAGAACAACAGGGATTAGATAACCACAAGTAGTCTTTGCAGTAAAATGAATGAATGCCATAGTTGATGACAATTTATTAATGTTATGGTTCCGTCAGTCACAATTAAATTATTAAAATATCTTTGGTCTATAAAGAAAGTGTAAGTATTCCAACCCTCAAGAGGTAATTGTGGCAACGGCAGCGAATGAAATCACAGGACCGTTCCTGACAACCCGTAGGAAGTATGGTTTTAATTCGAAATCCTCGAAAAAATCCTTACCTAAACAATTAGCGTAAATTAATATTACAGGAGTGCACGACTGTCTTCAGTAAATGTTGTGGAAAACTATGGTCTTCCATAAATTAACGAAATCCTGGCTTCTATTTTTGGGATGCGTTGGCGTATAAAAAAATAAATTTATAGTGTAAGAGTTCGGCTAACTTAATCGTAATGTGCATTAGATTCCTGGATTAGGTATAAGAAAAGGAGGGACAAGCACACGTCATGCTGCCTTTTATCTTGTGTGCTATTAGACGTGCCACATATTCCGTCCTTCCTGAGTAGGGTCTCAAGTTACCGGGATAACTATCAAAATTCCGGGGACATTTAGCTTTCCTCGTACCCAAACCATTACGAAAGATTGGTGGCTAAGTCATTACTCAGTATGGTAAATAAGTTCAAGAAGATGATCGATAGGAAATAGGTTTTAATCGCGGATCTATGGTCCATTTTACAGGTTTAATGCTCCCGGCAAGCCATAAACAAACTTGTAGATTGGTAAAAGAGCAACGGAGTAGACGTAGTAATTAACTAATAAATTTGTATTAAGGCGTTTGTACCTCTAATGGGTTTCGAAAGAAATTATCAAAAATCAAAAGCCCCTTCCTAAAATTATACCTTAGTAAAAATTTAAATCAGCCCGATTATTATCAAACTATTGCGCGTGATCTAGTTAGAAACTACTAACCTAAACCACCCCAGTTTTATAACAAGGGGGTTTTTTGATCGGGGTCTTTTTCCAATTTATTTTTGAGAAAAAAAATCAGGAATAAAGTTCTACATATTGTGAAAGCTAACATTAGGTATTAGTTTTACAACAAGAAGCGTTATAGATACTTTAAAGTGTATTCAGAAACATATTTTAAAGGGCAAGGGTACTATAACGTTAAAAGCATGGGTAAGATAAGTCTTTCAAGTATGTAATAACCATCTTTGATCAAATAGTCGACTTAGTTTTATCCCACCATTCGATACTATCCTTCAATTTCTAAAAAAAATATCGGACTACCTTTTTATTTAGGAAGCCGTTGTTTTTTAACAGAAAAAAGAACGATTTTAACAATAGAGGATTTGCATGAAATTTATTCAATTAACAGCCTCTTATGGCTAATAAACGTTTTATTGAGGAATTAAGACAGTTACCCCGAAATGATATTGGAAGTAATCTCAGCCCTTTAGGTTTGCAGAACTATATCATCCAGACTCCACAATGATTGCTGGGGTTTTATCGTCGGGGAAGGTTCTGTTTTATGGTAAAAGTTAACCAAATTCTCCGGCGTCCAAATCAGGATTGGAGACAAATAATAATTCCAATATAACTCAAAGTAATAGGGTGAAGCCTTTTAATGGAGTGTATATTGCTATTTCGGGTTTGTATATTAGGTGGAAGGATGTGTTACTAAAAATTGTGTATTTGTAAGAAATCTCTAAAATTATAGATAAAATTATACCATTTGTTTAATAATCCTAAAGCTAGTTAGGTGTAAAATTACAAAAGATTACTTAGATGATGTTGTAAAGGGCAGCTGAAAATAGTTTAACAGTTAAAGGTCAATTTATGTCCTTCAGGGTTAAGGAAAGAACTTTAGAATGCATTAGACTGGAATGAATCGAAAGAGTATTAATAAGTAGCTGCTTGAAATAAATAATTTTATATATATCATGGATAAATTTGATTAGCCATGAGACAAAGCGATGGCAAAATGTGAATTCTAAGCTAAAGTCAAAGATAGAGGATAAAAATTTTAAGGATCTGAGTCTAAATTCACTAAATGATAAATAAAGTATTCTATAATGTGAACCACCATGTCTCACGTGAATGACTCGAAGTGTACTAACCAACTCCGTCACATGCTGAAAAGAGCTTATGGCCCACATAAAGGTTTTGTTTCCTTCAGTAATTAGTAAACAAAAACATGTAGCGTTTAGTGTGGATATGGTATCCATATTGACAAGCACCAAACTGTCTCTTAGGTTGGGAATTTCGTATGACGGGTTTCTAATTTAGTGTTAGTCGAATACCGGCTTTCCGTCCTAGTGGAAAGTGTCCACCGGGTTTAATTAACACTTAATAGACTATAGTTCTAATATTCTTCTCTATCAAGGAGGGTCCTATTCGTAAGAAGGGTTGAGGCTGTTAACTCATAGCCTATGGACTTTTTAAGAGTATCGAATCTCTTTGTCTCCACACTTTGTGCATAAATGAATTAACACTAAGAATTAGTAACTTTACTGGTAAAGGGTTTCGCCCGTGTCACGATTAATAGATATCGGTTCGAGTCCGATTTAATTCGGATGATAATAAATAATATGAGAGGATTGAGTGTTTGGCAGATAAATTCTTAAAGTCCAATAAGTTTTCATAAGGTTCCTTTATTCACTCCTATTCAAGTTATTCTTTGTTTAAGTCTTTAAATTTAGTTAATGGGGGTCAACCACGGCTAAAAAATACTCAGCACTATGGAACCTGCGATGCCGAATCACGGCGGAATTTTCATTACTTATATTATTAAAAATAAGCCTTCTTAGGCAGGTGGCGCACAGCTGCTATTTTTATAAGCCTTTTTGGAGGCTACGTAAATACGGATTTAAGCGATTCGGTTTTCATTCGAAGGAATCTGCAAAGCCTGCCTGTTGGGGGGGGGGGAATAAAGGGAAAAAGAACAAACACTAACCAATACACTAGAATACTTTTTTGAATTAGGTTTTGAAATTATGATTATAGCTAAGTAATACGCAATGGAGACCTTATTAGGAATTAGCCAATCTCAGATATAATTTTTTTTTTAGTGTGACCGGCATAATCTCGATAACCTTTGAGTCATATAAGCAGGCTCAAAAGCTTAATTAAATAATAGAGTGTACTGGCGTTTGTCCGTTTTGGCGCGTCGTCAAGCAGACTAATTTTTAACCAAAGGAAAAGTGCCTCATAGAGTAAAGGTAAACCATTTGCTAAAAGGTACATCTTTCTAATTTAGGTGTTCGAGTTCACCTTTAGTCCGCTTCCAATTCGCTAGAATATGATTATTATGTAAATTACCAATTTTTCAGATTTAGCATAGGCTTTGTATATTGTAAGCTTTCTTTAGTTTAGTTTGTTTCTTAATAGCTCCTTTGATAGGCACAGAGCCTAGGGGATAATGAGAGCCTCTAAAAAACATGATATAAAATATTGCAGCAATATTTTACGAGGAAGTGCATCTATGTATGTATTGTTACACAAACCCAACAGCCAAAATGCACAAAATTTCGATACTTACCCTCAGGGTTCAACAACTCCAAGTAACAAAACTGTCGTATTTATTTTGCTTGCTGGTATTTGTCCTTTGTTAGCTAGCTAAAGCAAGCTTCTTTCTTTACAAAAATAATAATATTCTGCCTACAGATCTTAAACACTACTTTTGTATTTTTGTAACCCTTATATACTTTAACTGAAGGATTAAGGGAGCTTTCCGCCCTGATTGTGTAAAATAGTCGCAAGCTATCCATTTTTTTTTATGCGAAGCATAAGCTTGGGATTATCTATCCTACTGTTTATAGCTTATCTGTGAAGCACCCCTATATTATACTTAAAAAGTAAAATAACGTGAGCTTATTTAGCATTTCAAGCCGTTAGCTTCGGCTAGTATTAACTCTTATGTGTTGGACCAACAGCGTGCCAAATCCTTTCAGTGGTGTGCTTTACAGAAAACGACGGCTTTGCCATATAGAAAGAATGAAAAAAAATTTTTATAGCTAAGCCTTGCAAGGCATAGAAAAAATTAACGGTCATAAAAGCAAAACCGATGGCTTTCTGAAGTTACTCTTTTTTCCGTTATGCAAGCGTAAAGGTAAAAAAAGTTTAAGATTAATATTAATTTGGAGCAAAATAACAAGCTTCTATGCTTACGTGTAGAAGTGCGTTACTGTTAATAAACGTTTAGATAGATGTTTCGATTCATCCTAGAGGTGCCTATTAAACCAAAAGATAAGAATTCTGACCTTCAAAAATTGTGTATTTATTATTCAATAATAGTGACAATTCTGGTCCGAAGTAAAATTTCAGATCATTCTTTTTGTCATTTTATGTTTTTCACTTCCACTTGTGCCATTTTCCCTTATACAGCAAATCTTTAATGCTTTTAAAATAAACATTGCTGCAAATATTATGCCAGTCTGTTTTTTAAGATTATGTTATTGTATTGTTTCTATATTAGCTTTAGCTTACAGTAATTGGCATACTATATGACCATATTAGAGTATTAGAGTATAATCTCACGGGAAGGTGTAATATCTTCGTGCCTTGTTTAAATTGTAACAATTTGCTTGAATCCCTTAAGGGGTCAGCTAGGGAAAACGTGAGAGACCGGATAAATATTCCCAGGGTCTCAAGACTATGCGGTTAAAGATAAATTAGTAAATTTTTCAAACTTTAATTAAGTAAAATATAGTCCATACAAGATTTTAGCAAGATATTTTTATTCGAAACAATACTAGGTAACCACTATGATAAATGTAGGCAAATTTATTCATTAATTTTAATATCTAAAGTACTCTTAAGGTGAGAGATCTTTTAATATTTACACTAAGAAAAAATATAAACTCTGAATGCCTAATAAACCAGGTTAGGTATTAATCCCTTGGCCCGCTGTTAATTGGAAGGTGCAGGATCAATTAATACTTTAAGGGATCACTTAAATAGTTGTTTGCTGCAAGCGAACTATTGCCCTTCTGAATTCGATATAAAACCAAATGTATGAAAAAATTACCACAAACATTCTTAATTCAGTATTAATATCTGAAGAAAAAAGAAATGGTCTGAGATAATAGTATAGTTAAGCAAGAGAGCGAGTAATAAATCATATTTCAATCATTATACAAAGGTAAATATTTGTACCCCCCGAGATTTATACAGCATTACGGTAAAAAGCTTGTAGTAATCTTAAAAAATGGCAGAGCTAAAATGCCTGTTTATTGAAAAGCTTCCCTCCATTTAGATCAAATATGGTTTAGACTCTAATGCACTACTAGGGGGATTTCTGTTTCACCTGGCCGATCATTTTCAATCAAATTTTCTTGCGAAGAGGATGATTCTTCGAGGGAAGAATCAATGGTATTTTCTATAATAATTATTCCTATCTTGCCTTGGCTAAGGGGTAGCAATGCTATGTTCTTCACTAAACCCAACAACGAGCAAAATTAAAATATAGGAAATAAGATTAAAGAGTCTCAAGTTCATTGACACAATTGGTAGAATTATTTGTTTCAAAGTAATTTCAATTTTATAGGAGTAAATTCATCCATCTATTTTCAAGAGCACAGCAAAAAAAGTTGTTTGCTTTGCCCCTCCTGACAGAATCACTTACATTATATCTCTATTTAACTAAATTTGCCTTAAATGCTTAGTAAAACATCTTAAATTATTAATGTTTATTAAAAAGGATTAAAAATATTAGGTAAATCGTTTAACTTCATGAAGTCGGATACTGTGATGTACGTCTATCAATAATCTATATCAATAAGGGCGTATGAAGAGTATAATTGAGACCCACTTAACAAGAAATTATTATATTATTAAACACCAATAAATAATGATTTTTGTACTTTTTCACTCAATAAACAATCAGAAGCCTGCTAGCTGCTTTGAGCACAAGGATATTTTTTTGTTAGATTGGTACCTCTAGACTCATAACACTAGTATCTCTAGGATTTCGGGTATTTTAATCTTTGTGACGTATTTTATGGTGAACCCACCCACCTCCGCTGAGAACAAAAAAGATTAAATTTAGTGTGAATATTAGTTATAGGTAATGAAAGCTTCTATTTTTCCTTGTCTTTTTTTGAGCTTATTTCCTAAAAGCACCTGTGGGAATAAGTTACCAAATCCGGGGAAACCCTAAAGCTTTAATTCAACTAAGCTATTTATCGAATAGTTTTAGTAGTGGTCCTCATTAATGATTGGAGATTATAGTAATATCCATTTAAAGATTTTCTGGCTTAGTTCCCAAAGGAATGGGGCTATCAGCGATCCAATCAGTGATAAGTCAAATCTGTAAAAAGAGCAACGAGGAGAACGGTTCCTCAATCATTTATCTAACATATTGTAAAGGTTGTGCTCTAAGTTGGTCTGGGAAACTTCGTTTTTAAAAATTCTAATAAGAGTAATTACTATTATATTTAACTCGAGGCTTCGCGAAAAAAAAATGTTAGAATAAAAATATTCTATGCTTTTAAAGAAATTCCTCCAAAAAAATTCCATATTCTAGTAAAAAGTACATAATTTAAATCAACTCTGAAATAAATCCTTATGTATAATTACTGGGGTTCTAACTGCAATGGAGAAGGATCTTTTTTATAGGGTTGTTTACTCCAGATTCTTTAAATTAAGGTGGTTATTAGAGTAAAAATCTATTATTTTTTCAGATTAGGGTCATTTCATATAAAGGATATAGCCTTGTTAGAACGAAATTCAATGTTTATCTTGGGTAGGTAAAATACAAAATTAGGGGGCGGGATCTGTTCAATTTTTAGAGATCTGGTTTAGAAGGTTTTAATTTATATAATAAATATTTTTGACAACTATCCTTATCTATACTCCGTTAAGTAATCCGACAACGTAATTTAGCATTTTAAGAAGTTTTTTAAATTTGCTGAAACAAACGGTCACATCGTTACATTACGAAGGTTTAAATC
>JACYFI010000854.1:0-12016 GCA_020975735.1 Ophiocordyceps xuefengensis
TTGCAAACTCTCACTTTATCTAATTGAATCCTTTTTAAAGATAACTTGTTCTTTTTTCTATAATTATATTGGTTGTTTCATTTTCTACTAAGCTATAGATTGTGGTGGCCGTTAGGGCTCAAAACTCAATCAAATATTTAAATCATAAGATTGAAATTTATCAAAGTTGTATTTTAGTAATTTTTTGTTTCAAATCTCTGAAGCTTTTTCGTTTCTATACTCTTTAAATCTGTGTCAAAAATTAGGTATTTTCTAGTATTTTTTAGTGTTGTTAGGGGTTATTTAATTTGAAAAACCCTTATTAATCTCAATTCTCATATTTTTAAAACTTTTTTTACTCATATCATAATCTCAACTTTAAATTTGAATTTAATTAATTCTATTCATAGGGTAAAAAAAAAGAATTTACCTTATTAGTTAAAATATATAAATAAACCGATTGCCAAAAACTATAATATTTTAAGGAATACATATAATTTCAAAGTCATTTTTCCTGAAGTACCTTTTATTTTGTTTATAAAATCATGAGTATAATAATTAATCAGTAATATTAATAGTGCATGTCCCAACCAAATTTTGTTACTAGATAATAGAAATATAACTATCACTCTCATATTCTTATAAAAGTAAATCATCTACTAAAATGAACAACCTAAAGGGATTTATTTTTTAATTTTTATTATCTGATCTCCCTGCGTTAGGCATGCGGAGGGGGTGCTTCACTAAGGAGTGCTTCCGCCGAGGATATGAACCAAATCGCGCCAGCAAATATATTATAAATCTTAAAAACTTTCCTTTGTCACGAGTCCGAAGTCGAAGCCCGTAAAAAATATTTCTGTTTTGTCATATTTTCCTATGCGTGTCCAGAAGGCTCCACGCAACGGCTTTTTGCGCCTTACAGAAAAAAATTTATTTAAGCGCAATAATTTTATAAGCTTAGTATGTGTAAAATTCTATATATTAAGTGGCAAAGTTTATGCAAGCAAAGCAAATTAACGATGGACTTTAGCATACTTTTAAAAAAAAATAGCACAGCTTCGATAAATATAATACACTGATACATTATTCAATCGGGCCAAATGCCCCTTTTATTGGAATTATCTCTTCTTTAAGAGCTCCGCAGGGGCTGTAAACACGCAAATTGTAATAAAAGAGACACTCTGGTTTCATAAATGGATTTGTGTATTCTGGAATTCACTTTTAACAAAAAAAACTCTGAATCAAATTTTATTATTGAAATAGTTATTCAAGAATTAGAGATTTTTGTTATCACGATAGAAAAAGATTTTATTACTTTGATTGAAACTAACTCTATAAAAACTTATAAATCCAGAGGTTATAATCTATTTACATAAATATATCCATAACAAGACTGGGGTAATGCTTTAACTAGTTGGAAATTTAAAAAGTTATATATTTGAACGATTTTTACTATTTTTGTGTATATTGGTTACAATAGGGTATTAAATCATTAAAGGATATTTAGATGGGTAAAATTACTTATGCCTTACTTGTAGAGTGACATTCAATTCTCTTTACATAATATAAAGTTTAAAACTATAGACCCTTTGCCATCCAATTATCCCCGAAATTAAGAGAATATTAACTGTTAATTTATTAAGCAGGTTAATGAAATCTATTTATATGATAACACAAGCTTTTTTTTCTAAACTATCAACACTTAATTTCTTAATTTACCATTAAGTATAACCTAAAATAATCACTTATCTTTGTTCATTCAGATACTATATAGGTAAATAAAACTTTATTTTTTTATGATTGGATTATTTACCGCATTTGTAAATTGTTTTTTGAATTACGGTGTTAAAATTTTGACATCCTTTATTATGCAATCTTAATTCGATAAGCTTTTTAATAGCTTATTTTTAAGAAGGAAGATTCCCTAAATGCAAAATTTTTCCTATTTGCCATTATTATCCCCGCTAATCAGCGAATTAGAAAAATTAAGTATAGTTGTTATACCTTTTTTTTTAGTATTAAAATACTTTTGTGCGCCGTGGTTTAGGAGGGGGCTTTATTTTTCATTTCGTGTTGTCCAGCTTTCGCATGGGTTCCAGATATGTACAATTTTATTATTATATATATAATAAAAAAAATGCCAAAGAAAAATTAGTTGTAGAAAGGGCCGAATTAGAATGATGGACGTATATTTTCTTGAATCTATTATAAGTTTTCTGCCTGATTTTGTATTATTAATATCCTAAGTTTTTTTTAGTATTAGATAGTAGCTATAAGTTTTATTTCACTATTAAATAGGAGGATTAAAGTTCCACTTAGATTCTAAGTAAATACGTAGATTAATTATATATATAGTTAAGAATTTAAATGATAATAGTTTTCTCAGCTATAGTCAATTGAGAATGAATGAAATGTAACTCAGCCCCCATTTGAGCAACTACGTTAGTAGTCAGTAAGTTGCTCAATTTTACATACAAACAACTGCTCACTGCAGTGGATGGGACTTACTTATCTAATGTTGTTAAACTTTTTTAAAACCTATCGATGTGTCCCCGTTTGTCTCTATCGATCCTACTCCGGATAAATAAATTGTGAAATTTATTCATTATATGGTTTCCACGGTTAGTACCTTTATGAGGTTAGGTACATTTTTCAACACCTTATTTCTTTTCCGCATTGAAGAAACATATAAGCTTCCACCGTAGCAAATATTAATATTAAAATTTGTTATCGAAAAGTGATGAATTTTATCACGGTGACATGAACCACCACGACACCTTAATAAAAATTTTGTTAAATTTTATTCTAAAGACTCGAACGCTTTCTCAACAAAAGGATAGTTAGTAAATGTGCCACCTTTTTTAGCAATGCCTCTTTCTTTTATACTCATAAAATAAATTTACATAATGGGCTTACTTACTTTATTTGATAACATCAAATTACTGTTTAATATAACTATTAAATAAACGCCCGTAATTTTGTCTCTATGAGAAAGAATTTGCTCCGGGATCTACCGGAATTAGAAAAACAAACCCCTCCGCTTCTAATAGAAACAGAGTAATCCAAGCTAAATAAGTAGGTGCCCTTTAAAATATGCATTTATAATAGCATATTTCTCCTTTAAAATTTAGTATCATCTGTTGGCATAAAAGTTATTTTTTCTACTCGAAGTTTTAGTTAAACATTGTTGTTTTAAATATGCACACTGACCGTGATTTTTTTTCTGAAGTTTAAAGGAGGCGTATGAAATAATCAATAGTTTTATTTATTCTTAATTTTCTTCTTTTTAATTTACAATCAAATACACATCAAGCCCTCTTTTTTTTCCCAGTAACTTTTAACCGTTCACCCTACTACTTTTAGCAATCACACCACAGATATATAAATTAGATTAAGGTTAGATAATTTAATAACTAGTCTGTATTGTAAGGACTGTTTACGTAATGGTTTATTGAATACACCGTCACCGGTCACTTAGGCCTAACTCAAAACATATTTTCATATATTTGTTTATAGTTTAAATGTATCATAATAAATCATTAATAACTGCAATTATTACACTAAAGCTTAGGTAATTTGGCTTAATCTGTGCGCTTGATAAAAACAAAATTGTATACGTAACCCTCTAAAATGCAACTGATCGTGGAATGCTATGATCAGTGAGCTTTAGCTAACACAACTCCCACTACGAATGGAATCAGTAACATTATAATTTTAATCTTTCATAACTAATAAAATAATTTTGTATATTTTGCTTATTTAAATGCACTTTCTCTTTATAGGGTAATGTGGTATTTAAGTTTAAGTATTAGAGCTGCTGCCTGTTATCCACTCGTACTTCTTATAAGGTTTAATATCCGCAAGATCCGTATAACGAAATTTATCGCCTTTTTTTATAAGGCATTTTTGTTGGTTATCTATCCAAATTTTTACAATTATTAAATTCAGTCTTTTATATTAGGTAAGATCTCAATATACATTTCTGGATATAAGCACCAAATACATTCACCTTAAAATAAATTTATTTTTTTAAATCACATCTACTATGAGCGTGATCTAAGATTAATTAATTTGGATAAAGTTAAGTAAGTGCAATATTAAGCTCAATAACTCCTATAAGAGTTATATACTATACTGGTTGCAGAATAAGTTCATCAATTCGTTCTCTTACTCTCCCTAAAGAATGGTTATTTGCGAAGCATAAACAGGTTTTTCTCTCCATGGTTAAACGTCGAACAGATTAGAGCCTTTTAGTTTGTAAAAGAGTGTACTTTAATTTTTTAGCGAAAAGAGATAAAAGTTTTTAGTTGTTCCTGGTCTATGACATAACCCCGGCGGGAATAACTTTTTTTCCTAGTACAATTATGGAAGGAAACTACATTGTTATATAGACGAAGTTTCTCTATTAGTAAGTTTTTAATATCTACATCATGGGTTAATATTCAAAGTTGAGAAATATCTTTATCGTATTTTAAGTAAAAGCTGTTATTGTAGGCATATTAGGGTTCTGTCTACATTTAAAAAAGGTCAGTATTAAGATAGTTTTCATTCCTATTAGCTAAATGATAGAGCTTTCCTACTGGTATACCTGTTTTAATTTATTTTATTAATTTTAAACAATATACCACCTGATTTATCTTTTTCTTTGTTTTAATTATTTGATAGCTCTATCTTTTTCCAAAAAATATACCTATAAAAATTTATAAGGGTTGTAACTGGAATTAGGCGCCAAGCTTTTTTTTTGTCGTCCAAAGTTAGGATTTTGGGTCTTAAATTTTTCTGGTAACTGTTAATTAATTTATATTTTATTTCATTGGACTAATATCTTCATTACTAGTAAATTATATTTACTTTTTAAATGGATAACGGTCTAGTCTCTTAAGGGACTCCCTTACTAAGAATTTCATTCCTGTTGGTCTTCCCGTGCTTATGTTGTTCCAAAATTTCATTATTTCATTTTTCTATCGTTAAGTATATTAAGTATCATTGTTAAATTTTCGCCTAGCATATAGTAATCTTTAAAGGGGAGAGCTAATGGATTTATTAACCCTCCGATTGTAAACATAAAGACGCTAACCTAATGAAAAATAAACATGTGAAGGTTCCATTTTAATTAGGAACCAACGCTGCACGTTAGCTAACAAAGAAAAAATTTTTATCCCTGTAGAAACCTGCAATAAATTTATGTTGCAACTCTAAAAATGAGCTCTAGCCAAAGGAAGTCTTCAAATTAATAAATGAGATAGCTACCTAACACCATGGTCGCTTTTATCAGAAACCACCAAAGACCCATTAACCTATTTTTACAAGATGTTTTTGAAACCATGTCTTCTAACTGTAATAATGCTTCTATTCTGATGGTTAACCCCCCTAATCCCTTCTATCTTTGTGTCACTTAAAGGTGAACATTGGTAACCTGCTACGTTTAGGCCAGCTGATCTGAAACCTAGAACTAAAAATATGTTATGCTACGCTCAGGAGATAAAGCTAGGGTGAAAAGCAAGGCGGACCGCTAAATTACCCTATAAGAGTTAAGGAAGCTATATTATGCTTTTGGCGTGCATATTTTTTTCTTGTTTTTTATTTTGATGTTTTAGTTTATTGTGTTGCTTGCCTTGGTATATTTTTTTTGCCCAACTAAACGTAAGCCTTGCACTATAAAAAAAATAAGGATCCCCCTAACTAAGCTAAAACGTCATATGTTCCCAGAATCCTTTTTCAACGATAAGCTCTTGCACCTCTGATAATCATGAAAATGAAAAACTACAGAAACGGGCATGCTAATTTTAATTGTGGGCACAGAGAAAAATCGGAGGTGCGGAGTTACATCCTGGCTAGCTTCTTATTTTTTGTGGCGCCTGTGTGGTATCTTTATCCGCTAAATAAAGCGAGTAAAATACAAATCATGGAACAGAGCTGGAGCATCAAGAAAGTTTCTTATTTTTTTCTATTATCTGTATTAAATTTCCTTGCGGTACTTGCTCTGTGAGATCCTTAGTGCTATACTATAATTTTTTTTATACCTTACTTTTTGACAACTGCTTAACTCTCTAATCCGATTCTGATATACTTTTCTAACTTTAATATAATTTAATATTTTCAACCAAAAACATGACTGACTTATCGAAAGTAACTTATTAAAACGAGCTGTTGCTTGATAAAAATCGGAGGCTTTATAAGACATGTACCTCGAGCATCTTTGAAGTAAGTAACACCGATTTTTAAATGATAATGTATAAGTTCATATAGGTAATCATTCCCTTTGTTTTATAGAATACTCTGAAGTCTGACGTATCCCTATTTCATCTCTTTGGGCTTTTAACACCATTAATATAGAAACAACCAAGACTTGACTTAACCCAAGCCTATCCGAAGTTATTAAGATAATCCTTGTAAAGGGGTAAAATCTAATATCAATATTTACTTTGCTAATTAAGCCGAATAGTTGATCATACTTAGGATTTCAGTTACAATTTACCATTATTAAAGCATAATATTAATAAACAAACCTGGTTTTATCTTACAAAAGTATTTACTCCTTTTTTTATCTTCCAATCTTTTATCTATACGACCATACCCTATTTGTTTTTCTATATAATGTGGCTAATTGTATTTCAAGATTGTTGAAAGAACAAATCTGAAATATTTTACACACAAAATCAACCTTACCTCTATTAAATCCGCTAGGAAATAACCAATTCCTTTACCGTAAGATTGGTTTTCTATATTTAGATAAATATCAGAAATTCAAGTAATAAGTAATATTTATCATTAGTATTGTATTGTTACTAGCCCTAGCAATTTACGAATAGCATAGTTACTTGCGATTTTTCCGGAAAATAAAATAGATTTTTCCCTACGTAAAATCGAGTGGACCTATTTATACGAAAGTTTCCGTCACTTAGAAGATTTTTACCCGTAACTAGCTACTGTAAGGTTTTACCACCGTCCCAAGTCCTACCAGAACATGTGGGACTTCTAAACGAGTTAAATCTATATTTCCTATAGACATCATAGGTAACACTACCGTATTGTCCCATAATTAAAGGTTTACAGAGCTACTAGTATTGTTTACTAATTAATTCCGCAAAACCTGTATATTAAATATAAACGTCGGAGACGAAGAATCCAAATTTCTAGTTTAATCTTTATGTTTATCTGCATTGTGTGGGTAATGGATCGCTACATAGCAGCTAGCATTTAAATAAATAGGAAGTATTTTGGATGTACTATATTGAGCGCATTTCAGCCACCCACCGGTCAAGGCATCTGTAAGCTGACACTTAAAACTAACCGAGGTTCTGTATAACGATAAATTAATTGACTTTACACCAGGTGTTGCTAAACATTGGTACTAACTTTTGTCTTTTAAGAGTTCCCAGTAGTAGTATAAATTATTAACTAAATCTAAAGTATATTAGAGCTTTAGCTTATATTTTTCTCTGTAAGGCCGTTTCCGTAACTCCAGCACAAAAAATAGCGCAAGCCTCAATATTTTTTTATTTAAGGTCTTATATAATTTTTAACATCTGCCCTCAGAATTGTATAGCTCTGCACTAAACCCTGCCTTGTTTTTTTTCCCTAATTTTAGATCGTTAATCTAACTTTAATATAATAGACTCTTCCCTAAATTTTTCAATTGTAATGTTTGTTTTAATGATTTATTAGCTGAGTGAAACGTATGTGAAAATGCCTGCCTCCTGCGTATTAGTTTAAGAATTTTAAAATTATTTAGATTTAGATTCTAATTACAATTTCCCTAAATAATATCATATTAATGTAGTAAAAAAATTCCCCATATATAAACCGTGATAACTGAAGCAGGATATTTTAAAAAAATTAAACCCTAAATAAATAAAAAAATTATTCGGATTTACTAGTGATAAGTATAGGCTTTAGATAATAATGAATGAACACATTCCCACCAAAAACTATTTTTAATATTGTTAATTTTGCAACCATTTATTCAGAATCATATATTCGCTTTAACATAACCTAATATGCTCAAATTATATATTAAAACAATATGTAATCTACTAATATGCTTCTAATAAACCTCATCACTTGTATCTATATATGTCTGAAGGGTTGGGATTGAAAAAGTCACTACTATGGTCCATATTCCATATTAGTAATGGTAATTATTCAGACCCACTATTAGAAAGGATATGGAAAATTTTTCTTTTTTTCTATACCGACATTATTTGATAGTATTTAACGCTGGGTAACTGTAAAATCCTCCGCGCTAGCCTCCTGTCTATTAAACCTAACTTAGCTAAGGGGGAGGTACGAAGTATTTTTTAACCAATTTAGTGTTGTTTTTATTAACTCCTACCTCTACACAGTTCCAGCTAAACCTATATTAGTTAGTACTTGAAAACAGAGATCAAGACGCAAATTAATTAATAGGATTGGAATTTCCACACTATTTATTAACACTAACTCCTCTCCAAGTTTTTTAGCAGTTTCTCCATCTAGACAATAAAGACAGTTATGTTATTACAATATTAAAAAAAAAAAAGGGAACTAACCCCTAAATAAAGAAATGTAGAATAATATTGGTAGGATAGGCTTTAGCTATAATTTTTTTCCTTGCAGGCACGCTCCGCACCCACACAAAGCAATAATAGCGCTGCATCCCTTAGGCGCTTCCTGTTCAAAAATATAGCCCTTGAAACAAACAAAAAAAGCTAATAATAAAAATAGGTATCCTAAACAGATCTCGTTAATAAATAAAAATAATAACATTTTAAAAATATATTAATCTTTGGAAGACTTTAGATTTTGGAGCTTTAGCCTACTGTAAGCTAGACCAAATGGACATGCATTCATGGTCAATAATTCCTCAGCTAATTCTTTTACTTGTAGGATTGGGGTGTGTGCGCGGACAGAAACATAACACAAAAATTATGAAGAGCTTTCTATGTATTTTTTACGGGATTAAAATAACTTTAGCATAAAAGATGTTGGGAATAATATAGGATCCCGCGACCAGCTACTTCTCAAAGATGAAGTATTGAAAGTTCTATCTGTTTAAATATGCAATGTGTAATACCCAAAAAATCAATTGATCTTACTATAGGACCAGGTACCTAATGGTTATATAAACCTCTTTTAAACAAAAGAGACTGAAAGTAGACTACTCAATATGTACCAATAGGTTAGGACTGAATCTTAATTTATATAAGGTATAAAAATTCTTTAAAATGGATCTTCAATTACAATTACTGTTCAATTATTATTCACTTCCCTGAGATTTTATTACTACTATAGTTTTTAAATAGAGTTCAGGTTGGCCTTGCCTTTTTAAGTCAACCTAAATAAGTGACAACACTTTTCTTCAATCTTTATTTAAAATTAAATATATACAGAAAAATAAAAGGGTAATTTTTTCAATATATTCTATAATATTAGTGAGTTATTTAATAGTAGTCTCTTAACTCTGGTATTCAGGTTCTGGGGTTTATTCATTCTATATTTTTACTGTGGATACTAAAGAAATCCGCGATATAAACTGAAATATTTCACTGAATACTCTTCATTATTACTAATCCGTTTTTTTCTTTTGAGACAATTCAAAATTTATTTCTATTTTAGGATTATTTTACTAGCCCGAAGTAGTTCTTACTGAAAAATGCCGTCCGGGCATCTATAAACCCCTCCAATTCGACTTAATTATGAACGTAGATTACTTATATTTTTACTTTTTTATTTTTTGCTATTATTTAAATCAGTTTTGATTTAATCAATTCAATTAATCTACGTAAACAAACGCATAAATTTTAGGAGTTCTTAAGTAACCCTTTTACATGAGGTTACCAATGAAATTTACAACCTTTCAGTTTGGGTTTTTTAATCGATAATACTATAAGCATAGAAGTCCTTTTTTTCCTGGGATTAGATCCATGTGGGCCTAATTTAGATGGTATCATAAAGCTAAAGGATCGTCTCTTCAAATCAAATACTATTGTATGAAGGAATATATAATAGCCGCTTTAGGTGAACTCTCTGTTTGAGGTACTATTTATTGGTACCCTATACTCCTTAATTGAACGCTGCTAGAGTATAAAGGCAAATTTATAAACAAATTTATTACTATCATTAAGAAACCGAAAGGAGGTAGAAAATAAATCTACTCTCTATATTTTACAGAATAAGACTGATACACATATAAAATTTGGGACGCTAGAGTTCTCTGAAGATTTCTATAAAAATTATAATGTATTTAAACAATCCTGCGTGATAAAGGGTTATAATAAATACATATCCCTCTTTCCCCAGCAATTTGGCCCAAATTTAGAGCTGGCAGTGATTTTACCAGCTAAAACAGGTAATATAATAACAATAATAATTAGCTGTATAACTCAGCTCACCAAAAAAAAGTAATTCATGTAGTCTATTACCCGGTGTCTCATATTAGCTATACGTACTTATGAAGTTTATTGCTCCATAACTTACTTACCCTGAAAAATGTAAAAAGGCCAAATAATGCAGGTCTACACTAGCGTCCGCTTATGACTTTGGGTAAATCCTGAAGAGGAAGGGATGAAATATTCAACCTGTCCCTGCTTCCACCCCTTCCTATTACAAGGCCGTAGAATTATTAATTGGGGGGCTAAACTTAGGGGAGGTAAATAATTTCAAAATTATGTTATTAATCTAGGGAATCACCGAAGTATAAACTAGGTAGTGAACCTACTAATAAACGGAACCAATGGTTTCACCCCTATAAGGGGTCTTTCGCGGGTAGTCTCTGGAGGATCCCCATTGTATAAAAAATTACTTGGTTTCCTGATATTGGTTCTCATAAACTAATATTAGTTTCACTACTATACTACATGTTCTTAAGGATCCTTTTTAGAAATTAAAAGGTCACTTAGAAAATTTTCACTACGCTAGTTATTTTTTTATAGCATAAAGCTTGGCGCAAGCCGAGAGATCCATGCATAATAGCGAACGTGATATTAAAAAATTTACACTTTTAAAGGGGCAAGTTCCTTTAAAAAATCCTAAATAGCAAAGCCTTTGATATACCTAAAGCTTATAATTTATGATAAGCCTCATTGAAACAAAGTTCGTTTTTAGTATTCATGCTATTTTTAGCCAATCTATTTTAGTTTTTTTTGTTCGCTGCGATAGCAGCGCATAGCTACGAAAGTGTTTTTTTATATATATATCTTTTACATCCCATTAATAATTTCCTCAATACTTATAGTATATTACGGATAGTCTATTAAATATTTTAACCAGATTTACATAGAGATGGTTTATCTATAATACAATAGATAAAACCTCTTTAAACCCGTTCAGTGTTTTGTGTTTTAGTTGTCTAATTTTTACACCAAATAAGTTCAACTATATTTTTAAAACCCTTTAAGTATATCTATAAGGAATAATACACTACTCTAGTAGTTCTAATTCTAATTCTATGCTAGATTTAGTAATCAGTTGCGTAATAAAAATCTTCTCTTTTAGATCTATAATTTGTTTAATCAAGTCGTATTTAAACTTAAGAATCTTGTTACAGGTAAAGATCTTATCTTTGTTCTTATGAACACTATTCTTCGAATCCATTTAAGCTCAATGGGATAACATTCAAAATTTTTGATGTTTATTTTTTATTTTACATCGCTCAAAAATACGAACTTATTTAAACTGCTTATAGGATAATCGTTAATTCACAGCTATTCTTAATTATTTCAATAGAGGGCTTGCCTACTATTTACTAGTTAGGCTTGGCAAGGTATAGAAAATACAAAGCATGAAAACAAAATTTTTAAAAGTAATGGTTTATTATGTTGGCTAAAATAATCTAGTTAATTAAGGATAATAATTACTATCAAATTTCAAGCGTTATAATCATCTAATTATTTGAACCATTTTGCATTCAACATCATCTGCAAGAATTAAAAAGGGTTAAATTTTTTTTTTCAGTAGAGCACGCCCTGTTAAAAAGCGCGAAGTCAGGGAAGTACATTTTTTTTTATTACCATTCGTTGGATCCTTATCCATAACCTTATCGTTCAGAGTCAGGGAT
>JACYFI010000847.1:0-10746 GCA_020975735.1 Ophiocordyceps xuefengensis
G
This sequence comes from Ophiocordyceps xuefengensis, assembly GCA_020975735.1. NCBI lineage: Eukaryota > Fungi > Ascomycota > Sordariomycetes > Hypocreales > Ophiocordycipitaceae > Ophiocordyceps > Ophiocordyceps xuefengensis. Next base: position 2 of record JACYFI010000847.1, read on the forward strand.
GTAAATACAAGGGTGTTCCACGGTAAAAATCTGCTAAGTGCGAGGAAAATCTGTATTATAAAAATAGTCCACTCCGTGCTTTTGAACGTTAGGAACAATCTATTTATTATCGGAAATCCAAGTCCAAGTAACTACTTTTGCTATTCGTAAAGAAATAGCTAGGGCAAATAACCTAAGAAATACTTAATGATATATAATACTTATTCTACCTGACATTTCTGATCATTTATTGTATAAAATTTATAGAAAACCCAATCTTACTAGATAAGGAATTTGGGATTATTCCTACCAGGATTAATAGAAGGAAAAGGTTCGATTTCGGTGTTAAAAGAATTTCGGGGACTTGTTTTTCAAATCTGAAAATACAATTAGCACATTATATTAGAACAAACCAAATAGGGGTATGGGTCGTATAGTTAATATTGATAAGGATAGAAAGGAGTTAAAATATATGTTGTAAGATAACACAAGGTTGTTCTTATATTCATTATCTGTTAATAAAGATGGTAAATTTGGAACTGAATTTCTATAAGTATACTCAAACGAGTTGGCTTAATACAAGTAAATATGTTTGATATTAGAAATTTTACTACTTTAAAAAGACTTTATCTTGAGATAATTTTTGATTGCTGGTTTAGTCAAAGTCTTTGGTTGTTATAATAATTAAATGTTGTTAGAAAAGCCCAAGGAAATGAAAAAGGGGATCGCGTCAGTATTTAGAGTATTCTAGTAAAAAAACAAAAATAGGATAAATTACCTATAGAACTTATACAATTATCATATTTAAAAACGGGGTGATATTACTCAAGATAGTTCAGGTAACATGGCTTCTATAAAAAGCTCCGATTTTATCACAACAGCTGGGTTATAAGTTTACTTGCGAATTCAAGTATCAAGTTTTGGTTGGAAAAATATATAAATTTTCTTAAAATTAGAAAAGGTTTATAGTATGATTAGAAGAAGGTAAGGATATCACAACAGTTAAGGTATTTAAAAAAAAAATTTAAGGTAAATGCAACTAAAAGGACTCTCCACAGACTAAGTACGCAAGAAGATTTAATCACAGTAATCAGAAAAAATAATCAAAAAAACTTTTCTGATCGGTCCTCCAGGCTGGGCTGTTCCTGTTTTTATTTACTGCTTTTTTTACGGCAAGTAAAAGCATACCACAACGGCGGGCAAAGAAAATAAGAAGTCTAGCCAGGGGTTGAACTCCCGCACTGGATTTCTTCTGTGTGACAAGCATAAAAGCAAAGTTGCATGCTCGCTTTCTTAGTTTTCGCATTTTTCCATAATCAAGGGTGAAAGCTTATCATCGAATAGGATCGGGGAAACATAAGCACCGATTTAAGCCTTAGGTAGGGGGGATTCTTTTATTATTTTTATAGGCAGCTACGTTAGCTGGCGTAAAAAGAAATATAAAAAGGCATACAGAACACCAAATTAGACTTAAAAGATAAATAAGAAACACCGAATAGAATAATAGGCAAAGCGACAATAGCCATTAAAATATACGCTTCCTTACTTATAGGGTGATGTAGCGTCCCTTGCTTTTCACCCCCTAAGTTTTATCCTGAGGATGCATATAATATTTTAGGGTCTAGGTCTCAGGATCAAGCTTGCCTAAACGTAGGCAAGGGTACCAAGGTTTCACTTTAGATAACAGGAAGTATAAGAGGGATTAGGGGTTTACATCAGAAAATGGAAGCAATTATTACATAGAAGGCACATGGTGCAAATACATTCTTATGTATAAATTAGGTTATCGGGATCTTTGTGTTTCCTGAAAGCTACCCGATGTTAGGTTAGCTTACTCATTTTATTAACTAATGATACTGTCCCCTTTTTGGGGAACTAAGACTTATTTTTTAACGCTGCAACATTAAATATTGCAGTTCCTAAGGGCTATAGAAAATTTTTTTCCTTGGTTAGCTTAACGTGCACGGTGGCGTCTAGTAAAAAATAACACCTTCAATGTTATTTTTAAATTAGGGTTCGTCTTTATTTGTTTTACAAGTCGGCGTGAGGGGTTAAAAAAATCCACTTAAGCTCTCCCTTTAAACATTACTATATGCTGGTAAATTCTACAATCGCATAACCTGATGTATTCTTTTAACATAAAACAGGGTGACACAATTATGCTAATTTTTTGAACCAATCAGCAGAAAGCCCAACAGATGAATTTCTTTGTTAGATCCTTAGAGAGCTTTCCACGCTTATCCAGTTTAAAAAGGTATATATTACTAGTATAGATAGGATAAGTCCATGAAAGAAAAATAAATGTAATTAACATTACACGAAAATTAAGAGCCATAGTCAAACCCCTGACGACAAACAAAGAGCTTGCGCCTAACAATCAGTTTAAAACCTATTAAATATTTTATAGGTAATTTTGGAAAAGGAGAGATCTTAATACAAAACAAGAAAAAGTTAAATCAGTGTATTAAAATTGTTTAATTAATCATAATACAATTAAACCACGTATACATTAGGCAGCTCTTAACCTTGTTAAGCTAAATAGATGAAAAACTATCTTATACTCCTTTTTAAGAATAGTAGAAAAACTTCTAATAGCCCTATATAAAGCTTTATAAATACCGATAAAAATATTCTCCTTGGGAATATTACAATGTGCAGATATTAAAAAACGTTAACTAATAGAGAAACTTCCTATATAACCAAATGTATGTTCTTACTATAATGTACTAACAAGTGGTCTTAATTCATCGACGGGTTGGTGTACCATAATGAGAAAAACTAAAAAAACTGTATCTTCGCTTTTTAGCTAAAAATAAAGAACACTCTTTACTAAAACTAAAGGTCTAATAGGTTAGACAGTTTAACAGGAGAAATAAATTCCTTTATGCTTCGCAGTAAAAACCATGTCTTAGAGGAGAGTAAGAGATAAAGAATGGATAGAGCTATTCGTTGCCTTTATCTCCGTATTTGTATTAATAATCTTATAAGAACGGTATTTAGGTAATATCTTGCATCTTTACTACTTTATCCCAATAATTAAATCTAAATCACGCTACATTGTAGATGTGATTAAAAAGAAAATAAAATTATTTAAGGGAATGGTATTTTAGCTATAGTCCCCGAATAATAGTGAAGAGCTTCCTTATATAAAGACTGAAAAATTCTAATAATTTCATAAAAGAATTGATAGATAAACATATAACAAAAAATAAGCCTTCATAAAAAAAAGGCGATACTTCGTTTACGAATGCGGCACTATAACTTTTATAAGTAATACGGAAATGGGTAAAAAGAAGCTAGCTAAAAAACACTTAAACTTAAATCAAAAATACTGAAAAAAGAAAATGTGTGTCCATTAAATTAAGAAATATACAAAAATTAACTTTATTTTAGTTTGAAAGTTAAATTGTAACATTTATATTTATTCGTAGGGGAGTTGGTGTTAGCTAATGCCTTCACTGAAATAGGCATTCCGACGGATACAGTTTGATATTTCATAGAATAACGTTTAGCCAATTGATTCTGTATGATCAAGACAACATTAGCCAAACTTCTAGTTTCCTATTAGACTAATAAATTGCAGGTTATTAGATGATTTATGGGTGATAACAATAAACTATAAACAATAATATAAAAAGTTTGAGAGGGCTTAATGGACGGGACGGAGATATTCCAGTAAACCATTTACCTAAACAGTCCTACAATAAGACTAGTTTTAATTATCTAAACCCTGTTACAACTAATTAAAATAGCTGGTTGAGAATTGCTAAAGTAGTAGGTGGGACTTTAGGATTTACTGGAAAGGAGCTGTGTTATTTGAGTTTGTAAATAATTAGGAGAATATTTAAATAAATAAAATATTTGTAATTTTATCCCTTCGTTAACTTCAAATAAAAATATGGTATCAACTTTGTCTATTTTAAAAACATGTTTTAACTAAAAGCTTGATTAGGAAAAAAAATACTTTAAGTCCAAAGAGATACCTAAAATTTAAAGAGCATATATGCTCGTCATAAATCCTCTAAATTATTAAGGCACCTCTTTCTTTAAAAGCTTGATTATCTTTGGGTTTTAATAGGGAAGCGGATGGGTTGTTTTCCATATTCGGAGATCGGGAAGAAATTCTCATTCTCCAATAGGGGTCAAAATTTTACGAGTTATTTAAATTGTTATCATTTAACATATTTTTGAAGTATCCAAAGAAGAGTTCGTAAACCCTTATGATTAACTTCTATTGTTATGAAGGTTTATACAAACAAGAGGCATTAGCTAACAAAGGTGCACATTGTACTAACTTCCTTTGATTAGAGAAAATTTCGAGTTCTTTAGAAAAAATTAAAATAATCCTTTTAGACAGTGTCCGGGGTGTGTATGTCCACCCGAGCTGAAAAATTTCAAACTTTTTCGTCAAATATTATCATATTAAATTTTGCTAACCGGTGAAAGCCTTTATATGTTTCTTTAATGCCCGGGAAAGATTAGAGGGGTTAACGTAAAAAATGTACCCCTCCCCATCAAGGAGTAATTAGCCGTAGGGATAACCAAAAGTAACTTAAAATTTCAACAATATCTATTATCGAGTAGATCCGTAGAGACAAACGGTGAACCAAGCGAAAGTTAATTTATGTTAAATCAATTTGATAAGTTTAGTCTCATCCGCACTTCGTGAAGCAAGTGTTTATGTAAATTATTTGTAGCCAACTTAACTGAAAGATATACCGTGTTCAGGTTGGGTCAATATGTGGGCTGAGGTAATTTTGATTATTTCTGAATTGACTATATGCTGGAAACGATATTTGATTCAGTTAATTATTTACTATTTTAATATATATAATATACCTAACGTATTTGTTACTTAGATCTTAAGTTGGCAAAGGCCTTTTATCTTTCTATTAAAAAAAAAGTGAAAATAATTGATTTATATCCTATATCTAATATTAAAAATTTAGATATTTATATACAATCCAGGCAGGAAAAACATAATAGGGATTCCCGAGACTATACGCCACAACATCATGATAAGTTCGCCTTTTCTTCATATTTTTGCTGCATTTTATTTATTGATTAGTAAATAATAAATAAAATTACATACATGCATGCAGCAAGCGGACATACAGACAAGAAAAATAAAGGACCCGACGCTAGACACGCGGCACAAAGGTATATTTTTGAATACCTAAGTTAATAGAGATAACAACTAGTACTTAATTTCCCTATTATCCTTGATTAGCCGGGAAAATAGATGGAAATGGAAATTTTTGATTTAAGGGAAATCTTTCTTCTAAAAAATAGTATAAAAAGCTATCGAAATAAATTGCGCATATAGGGATATAAGAATTTTTAACCACGTACTGCAAAAGACTATTACATATGGGTAAAATAATTCAATATAAAAATATAATTTTTATTCTGACATAATAGTATCTAATGGAAAAATAATATGGAATTTTTTTTAGTTAATAAATTTGTAAATGGCATTAATTAGAAATTAAGGGTGTATCGTTTTAGAAAAAAGGCTTGTGTTTTATATACAACAAAAGATTCCATTAACCTGGATTATAAATATTAAAGTTAATGAGTCTTATTTTTCCCCAGGGATTATTGATGCAAAAAGTTCTATTAGTTTTATAATGTTTTTTCTTTTAATAGATTGAATGTAATCTACAAGTTAAGCATAATAATTACACTAATTATTCCTCTTAACGATTATTGCCCTATTGTAAACATATACACAAAATATGGTAAAAAATCTCAAATATAAATAACTTTAAATTCTCATCCAAGTTTAAAGCTAATGTTTGTATGAGTATTTTGACTGGTAAATAAAGATTATTACTCTGGTATAATGGTCTATAGAGAATGTTTAATAAAAAAATTTTTAATCTACCGTCGATTATAAAGAAATTGAATTTTTGAATACAATTGTAAATATAAAAGTTAATTCAACTTGTTTTGTTAAATAATTTTCAATAACAGAATCCCTTTATGAACTTAGAGTTCTTTTATTTAAATTTGAGCGTGTTTAACCTTGCGAGCTCTTAAAATCGAAGATTAGTCAACAAAAGGGGCACATTGCCCATTTATTTATATGATGAGCAGTAGTTAATTAATATTTCTTATCAGAAGCTGTGCTAGTTTTCTTTTAAATTATTGCTAAAAGGCTCATGTTAGCTGGCTCGCTTGCACAACTTGCCCTTAATAATTATAGGATTTTTACAGCATATCTAAAGCCATAAATCTATTTGCTCCTTATATTCTTTTCTGTAAAGCGCAAAGCCTTGCTGACCTCTTGGACACGCTAGGAAAAAATATTAAAAAATTGAATTTACGGCTATCGGACTCGACTTCGGAGGACAAAAGGAATTTTATAAGATTTAAATTAATATGTGCTGAGCGCCGAGGTCTTTCCATATCCTCGCTGAAGCACCCTATAGGTGGAAAGGCACCCGCCTCGCTATGCAACGCGGGCGAATCAAGTAAATAAAAGTTACCAAAATAAATCCTTTAATGTTGTTATAGTAGTAGTATTTATTTAAAACTTATAAGAAAGATAGGTGAGCTGATAGCTTAAATTATTTATATATCTAATATCAATTTTTTTTTTTGAATAATCACTATTTAATATCTGATTAATAATAAAGAACTCATGATTTTCTAATAAAAACTAAGGTTTCAGAAAAAGTCCTTTTAATTTATACATTTTTCCGTTAAATATTATTTATTGAGCTATGTTTATTTTAAATTTTAACTATGAAATGTTAATTCTTTTTTATTTTTTACGTATGAACTATTTCATTCATTAAGTCTGAGAAATTGATAATGAAGTATAAAGTGTTAAAAATATGAAATTAATATAAAGAAGGGTTTTTTTCAAAAAAAACTCCCCCTACACAAAAACACTAAAAATTCTATAGATACCTTTTTGACACACAGATCTACAAGGGAGATAAAAAAAAAAAGCTTCAGAGAATAACAAAAATTACTAAAATTCAACTTGATGAATTTCATTACCCTATTTGATTTAATACATTTATTGTTCTTGAGCCTAACGTGCCACTCAAATCTCATTAGCCGTAGTAAGCAAATGAAAACAAGCACATGCAATTCATAGAAAAAAGCAAAGGTTATCTTTTTAAAAGATCAATTAGAGCAAAAGTAGGAGGTTGAAAATGAGGCAAAGCTTACCAAGAATAGGACAAGCATCCATTAAACAAAGCTAAATACATATTAAAAAAAGGTAAACGAAACATTTTCGCTGGCTATGAAATCCAAAATATCTAAGAAAAAGATTAATAGAAGTAATTAAAAAGTCTTAATTTTAGCTTAAACAATAAAAGAGTAAACTTTAAAAAAACGTAGCCCTTAGGCTCTAAAAAAAATAAGTAAGTTAATCCTTCTTTATCCTGCTAAAATATGGATAGGGAAACGCGTGATAAGAAAAAATAAAGTTGGGGCTCTTTGGGGCTATGCGAGCAAAAAAAAAATACTTGTTTTTTATGAAAGAGCGTTCAGCCGCCTATAGTGTTACCCTATAATCTTAAAAGTTTTTTATTATCAGTCTATCAGGAATGCCGCGTTCAGGTGTAACGGGCGCCTACTTGGTAGTCCAAAACGGTTGTCATACTTATTTCCAAGACAAATTTAAGTTTCCTTAGATCGGTTGGGTATATCCTCTTACCTTTGCGCAGGGCTACTATTTTAAGGAATTTGACGGAGAGAAATAGCATAGATTAGTATGAACAAGGGTACCGGACCCGTTAAAGGGTTTACCTGAAGGATCCCCTATATCCTGGGTTTAAAAAGATTAAGTTTGGCAAATATTTATTCCTTCAACGATTACCCTTACCTATATTGTTTGACCTTGAAAAGGGTCATACTAAATACACTTAATGGTTTCATATTCAAATTAGGAGTTGGATGGATTCTTGGTGCTAGATGTTGAAATCTAAATTATCTTGTTAAATAGTAAAACGTAATAGGTTATATAATCAAGGTTAATAAATACTTAAAATTCTGGCTTTTGGTAGGAGAACAACATACATGCTATGAAATAAAAATAGATATAACTAGGAGAAACAAATTTAATATATAAACTCCTGGAAATCAATAGAAATAAATTTCATAATACGTTAGATAGAAGCCAAAAAAAAGTATAAAAAACCCAGATACCAAATATTTACGGTTTGGTCTATCCTCTTTACATTAGAAACATTACCCGGGGAGTACACAGAAATTTGTAAGGAGAAATTTATAGAAGCTGACAGGCCATATCCCTCTTAGCACCCTTTAGGGGGTGGGTTAATATGTTCTTGACCTACAGCAGGATAGCGCAACCTCAAATAGATTTAAATTTGATATCAAAATTCTAATTTAAACCGGTACATTACATATACTTTGAAATTTTCCTACACGTTTTATAGTATGGGACCGTATTTCGCATGCTGCAGGCGTGATTATTCTGAATCCTTAATAATGTTAGGTCTACATTATGATCTTAATCTTGGACTAAAAGACACATTTTGCTTTTATATATAGGTGTAATCTTACATCTATTTTTCCCTCAACACTTTTTAGGTCCACATAGGGCTTTTTTTCATAGGTGGTAACTGAAACATTTTAAACAACACTTTATATGCTAGAAACCTATTTAAATTAGGCAGTATAAATACGGCAAACATAAGGCCAGGGAAACCTTCAAATAAATATGGCACAATCTCATATTTTTTAAAGTAGGAGTCCTAGAAGACCTATACGTGTATGTAACTTAAAATGTTAAATGAAATAGTCCTAAATGAACATAGTGGGATATGTTAATCATCTTGTTACTCTTATTCACCCCCTTTATCCTTTAGCCTTATAAAATCAATGATAATATGACGTTTAGGTTGACGTGGGCTCATAGAGAGGTGATAGCCTTGCTGCACGAAAAATATGTCTAACAAATATTCCTGGCCCTTTGCACCCATTTACTACAAAACTAAAATGACTAGTTACTCCGACAAGATCCAAATAAGATGACGATTCGTTTTTGGAGACTGTTATTCTTTCTATGCCTTGTAAGGGCATAGCTCAGAAAGAATGATGCAAAAAATAACAGGTTAAATTATAATAATTTTATTACTGTTAAACTTAAACGCCAATTTATTGTTGCATGCCAAAATTGGGACTTAGTTAAATTTTGAAAAAACATCTCTATTTCAATGTCTTTATAGAGGAAACTATTTATGAGCGAAGGCCTCTGGAGTATCTAAACATAAGGCGGGTGGATATTTAATCTTATAATAATAGCCGGTTACCGGTAAAAATACAGTAGGATAACGGTAATTGATTTAGGCTAATAGGCCAACTAAGACTATTTCCAATTTTTTTTAGCCGTGATAATTATATTCTATTCTATTTTGAAGTAATGGGAGGCGCGCAAGCTGCATCATTTTTCTCGTTAGACCAGCAAGCCTCTATTTTATGATGGTTATGGTTATTAGAGGTTACACATTATAAAGCAGAATTTATCTTAAATACACCAATATATTATCTTAAAAAAAACTGTTATAAAAATTTAAAACCTGGCCGCAGGATCTTAGTATGGAGATTTTAAAGACTCAAAAAGAGTCCTAAAGACTTTATATCGAATTCCGAAAAAGAAAGCTTTTCAGTAAAATACTAAGATAAGTAACCTTAGTACTTTTTATTTTCAGTGATTATTATAGCTATGGTAAATAAGCATGCGCCGTAGCAAGAAGTAAAAAAATTTATTCGCAACAAGCCTTGGCTACTTTAGAGAAAAATAAATCTTAAAAGAAACTAGGCATTAATCCCAGGTTAATAAAGGAAACTATAAAGGAATTATTGGCAACATATGAATAAGATAGAAGGTTTTGGAATACTCCTATGTACCAGTAAAAAACTATACAGTCTGAAGAAACTAGACTAAATGTAAGCTGAAAGGGGTTTATGTTACAAATTAGTGATCCGGTACTTTATTAAGAAGTGCTAGGGAATTGTAGTTATACTATGTTAAAAGATTACAGTTAGACCGCCTATAAACTATTAGAAAAAATATCTAGATCACAGATTAAACTAGTTAAAGATAAATGCTTTATTCATAATTGTAAAAAAGAAAATGGTTACCTACCCTGTTTGCATAGCTCTCGGCAATTGAACACCACTTGCACACGGATCGGGTTAATTTAGACAAATAAGTATAAAATGCTTACAAGATAATGCCTAGACAGGAGATATAAGGAGATCTTATCCTGAATGATTTTAGGATGGAAAAATTTAATTAGTAGGTGATAGGATCTAATTTTGTAAGTGTTAGTTGGCGCTTTGATGTATTTTACTTTTATACATTGGTTTACAAACAATTTAGTAGAAAGGTAAAGTTGCTTTAGTAGAATGCTTTGATTAACACCAAGGGTTCTATACAAGGTAATACTACAAGCTAACTTTAACACAGAGTTACAGTAGTCGTTAGAAATGGAGATTAAGACAAGCCCCCTAAACCTCACGACAGTTGTAAAGTATTACTTTACAAATACGTAAAAATAATTATAGACCTTAGCTTTTGTAATATCGTCCTGGTTCTATGAACGAAAAATACGGCAAGTTGGTTCGAGCTTTTACGTAAAGTTCGAATTTTATAAATCCTGTCTGATAAGAGCATAGCAGGGTAGCATTATTGCTTTTTAGATAAAAGATTTTAGTCTCATTAGGCTCAATGGCAGAGTATTAAATCTTCTAATATTAGCTCTAAGATTCGATCTGAC
>JACYFI010000856.1:0-10279 GCA_020975735.1 Ophiocordyceps xuefengensis
TTTTATCATTAGGTAAGATCTTCAATATTATTTCCGGGTATACTCAAATACCCATTTTCACCTCCAACTAATTTATTTTTTCTTTAATCACATCTAACTAATGTAGGGTTGATTAGATTAATTAATTTGGATAAAAGTTAGTAAAGATGGAATTATTACTAATAACCTCTCCTATAAGAATTATATACATATACTGGATATGCATAAACTAGCTTTCACTATCATTCTTTCTTATCTCTAAAGACATGGGTTTTTTATGCGAAGCCATTTAAAAAGGATTATTCATTCCTGTTAGACGTCTAACTATTAGACCTTAGTTGTGTAAAGGGTGGCTTTATTTTTAGCTAACACGAGATACATTTTTTAGTATTCTCTCTGTATTGCACAAAGCCCCGGTCCGAGAATAACTCTTGTTTCCAGAACATTTGTTAGGAACTACATTTGTTATATAGAAAGCTTCTTCTATTATAAGTGTTTTTTTAATACTACATATTGTAATTATTAAAAGTGAGAAAATTATCTTATTGTTTTTAAGTAAAGCTTTAGTTAATAGGCATATAGAAGTTTGTACCTACTATTGTTAAATGGAAGATTAAGATTTCAGTTTTTCATTCTTTTAAGCTAAATGCTATAGAGCTTTCCCTATGTATACGTGTGCTTATTTAATAATAAAATTAAAACAATAGTAACACATGAATATCGTTTTTCTTGGTTTAATATCTAAAGCCTCATCTTTTTCCAAAATCTACTTATAAATAGTTTATAAGGGTTAAATCTGGATTCTAGGCGCAGCACTCTATTTTGTCGTCAGAGTTAGATGGTACCTAATTTTCTGTACTGTTAATTATTAATATTTTATTTCATGGAGCTAATATTTCAATTAACTAGTAAAATCATTACCTTCTTTAATGAATTACGTGTAGTCTCTATAGGAATTCTAGCTAAGAAATTCATCTGTTGGGTTTTGCCCTGCTGATTGTTTATCAAAATTACATTAAATTGTCACTTTTCATCGTTAAAGATAATTTAGTATTGCCAATTTAGACATATTTCAGCATATATGTAATCTTAAAGGGGAGAGAGAAGTGAATAAAATAACCCTCCGCGGATTGTAAACATAAAGACAACCCACATGCCAAACATAACATTAAGGTGTATTTTTTTAAGTAGACCCACCGTAGCCACGTAGCTACCCAAGAAAAATTTTTTATCCTCTGGGTATGAACTGCAATAATTAAATGTTGCAGCTTGTAAAATAAGCTCTAGTCCCTAATAAGGACAGTATCTTTAAGTTAATAAACGAAGATACTACCTAAACATCCAGGGTAAGCTTTATCGAAATCTACAAGACCCATAAACCCTGATTTTACATATTAATGCTTTTGAAACCCATGCTGTTCTATGAGAGATATAATGCTTATTAATTCCTGATGGTTAACCCTAATCCCTCTTATCTTCTGTCCCTAAAGGTGAAAACATTACCTTGCCTACGTTTAAGGGCAGCTGTCCTGAACTTGACTAAAAATATGTTATATACATACCTCAGGAAAAAAGCTAGGGTAAAACGAAGGGATTGCTAAATACCCCTATAAGGGTTTAAAGGAAAGCTATATTTTAATAGCTTGCTTGTATATTTTTCTTTGTGTTTTTTTAAAATGTTTTAGGTCCTTATTGTGTTGCAGAGCTGGCCTTGGATATTTTTTTTTTAAGCCACGTTAACGTAGCTGCTACTACAAAAAACAATTAAAGGAAAATCCCCCTACTAGCAAATCGGTGTCTAATTGTTCCCCGTCTCTAAAGGATAAGCTTTGACCCTCTGATTATGGAAATAGAAAAACTAAAGAAGCGCGACATTCGCAACTTTTTATTGCTGGGCACAGAAGAATCGGAGTGCGGAGTTCAACGTGGCTGCTCTTATTTTTTGTGCGCCGTTGGGGTATGTTTTTTCTGCCCGCTAAATGAAGCAGTAAATAAAATCCGAACAAGCAGCTGGAGCATCAAAGAAAAGTTTCTTTATTCTTTTGTTCTAATATCTGTACTTATTTCTTGCCTACTTGCTTGCACAGATCCTTTAAAGTTGCAATACCTTGAATTTTTGTTTTCTCCTTTGCTTGTAAATGCTTACCTTTCTCGATCAATTTTCTATTATACTTTTCTAAACTTTATAAAAATTACCATATTTTCAACCAAAAAAACATGATACTAATCCGAATAACCTTATTAAACGAGCTGTTTGGTGTAAAAATTCAGAGCTTTTATGAGACCATGTACCTGAGCTTAATCTTGAGTAAAAACACCCAGTTTTTAAATGAATAATTTATAAGTCCTCTATTGATATTTTTATCCTTTTGTTTTATAGAACCTGATCTGACGTACCCTATTTCGTTGCCTCTTGTGCTTTCTTAAACACATTAATATAAAAAACCAACCAAGAGCTTGCACTAAACCCGGCTAATCAAAAATTTATCTCAGATAATTCTTTTTAAAGGTGGTAAAAATTTAAAATATTTTCAAATCATTTCTGTAAATTAAGCCGAATCAGTGATTTATACTTGATTCAAGTTAACAAATTTACCAATATTATTAAAGATAATATAATAAACAAACCTTGTTTATTCTATACAAATTAGATTTCTTACTCCTATTTATCTTCATTTGTCTCTATACGCGCGATACCCTATTTTGTTTTTGTAATATAATGTGCTATTGTACTGTTTCAGTTTGTTGTGAAAAACATCTTGAAATTTTTTTAACCCAAAAATCAACCTTTAACCTTACTATTTTAATCTGCTTAGGGAATTACCCAATTCCTAAATCTAGTAAGATGGCTTCTATAGTTCGTGTAGGATAATGATCAAAATTCCAAGGTAATTAGTATATTTTTATCATTAGTATTTTTAGTTAATGGCCCGAGCTATTTTTGCGTAATAGCAAAGGTCTTGCTGATTTGTCCTTGAAAATAAATAGATTGTCCTAACGGTATAAACGAGTGGAACTTCTTTTAAACACGAAAAGTCTTCCAGCAACTTAGGCAAGAATTTTTTTACGTTGAAACAACCTGATATGTTTTAAACTCCACGTCCAGTCCTCAGTATACATTTGTGGGTGACTCTCAAACGATAAATCCTAATGTTCCTATAGACCATCTAGTAACCAACCTATGCTAACCAAATATAGTTTACTAGAGTAGCTATATTGTTGTACTTATTTAGTACCGAAACCCTGTATAATTAAAATCTAAACCTCGGGATGAACCGAAGGAATCCAATATTTCTAATTTGAACCTTAGTTTATGCATGTGGTGTAGTGTCTCCGCCTACAATTAGCAAGCTCATGCGTTAACAACTAGTAAAAGTATTTCTGGACTGACATTTAAGCACATTTCAGCCCCCCACCGGGAAGCAAGTCTTGTAGGATCACTATAAATTAAAGACGGTCTCCTTTAACGATATAAATTATTGAAAACCGTTGTACACCAGTGTTTTTGCTAACATTATGTACTACTTTTTCTTTTTAAGAGATTACAAGTTAGTAGTAAATTAATGATTAACTCTAAGATCTAATGGTATATAGAGCTTTAGCTATATTTTTTCTTGATAAAGGCAACTGTCCGTAGCCCACAAAAATAGCGCAGCCTCATAATTTTTTTGATTTAAGGGTCCCTTATATATCTTTACTCTGCCCTCATAATTTTAGAGTTGCATAAACCTTGGCTTTTTGTCCTCTATTTTTAATCGTATCTAATTTTATATTAAAGGAACTCTTTCCCTAGATGTATGTCAATGTAATTTTTCTGTTTTTAAGATTTATTACTCGCAGTGAACCATGTAGTAAAATGCCCCCAGCCTGCCTCATTCAGTATAAATTTAAAAAAGTATTTAGATTTAGATTCAAGTAGACATATCTTCACAAACAATATCAATATTTTGCAGTAACAAAAATCTCCGTAATGATAACTGATATATAGCTTAGAATTTAAAAAAATTAAACCTAATACCAGTTAAAAAAATTTATTGGATTTACTATGATAAGTAATAGGCTTTTAAAGTTATATAAGAAGTAAAAACTATTCAACAAACTAATAACTTTTTAATATATGTGAATTTTCGAACAATTTTCAGAATCTATTGGCTAAACATAAACTTAATATAGGCATCACAATTATAATAATAATGTAACAAATATGTAATCAGTAATTTAGCTTCTAAATAAACTCTCACTTGATCTATAATCTTCTTGGAAGTTGGGATTTGGAAGGCACTACTAGGGTCTCATAATTTCCATCTTTAGTAATTGGGCCTAATTATCAGACCACATGTTAAATTAGGATATGGAGATTTATGTTTTTTTCTTATAAGATATGAGAGTAATATACGCTGGTAACTTAATCCCCCGCTTAAAGCCTCTGCTGACCATTTAAAGCGTAAAACTTAGCTAAGGGCAGGTAACGGAAGTATTTTTACAATTTTAGTTGTTGCTTTTTATAACCTGCTCCTAGCAGTTCAGCAGCTAAAACCTTATATAGTTAGGACTTTTTGAAAAAACAGTGTCATCAAATTTAATTATAGATTGTGATATTCAACGCTATATTAATCCCTAACCCATCTCCTAATTTTTTTAGCAGTTTCTTCATTTAAAACAATAGATCAGATATGGTGATTACATTTATAAAAATAAAAAAGGATAACCTAAATAAAAAATATGAATATTTTTGTAGGATATAGCCTTAGCTTTATTTTTTTCATGCAACGGGCACGGCTCCGGCAAACCCACACAAAAAAATAGCGCCGCATCCCCTTTGCGCTTTCTGTTCAAGGAACTATAAGCCCATTGAAACCAAACAAAATAGAAAAGCTAATAATAAAAATAAGGTACTGATAACAGATACAAGTTAATAAAAAATAAAAAGCATTTCTACAAAATAGTATTATCTTAGGAACTTTAGATTTTGAGGGCTTAGCTCTACTCTGCTAAGCCAAGGACCAATGGGACATCGCATTTTTTATGGACTTTCAATAATCTGCCAGGCTAATTTTTTTTACTTGTAGGATGGGGTGTCGTCTGGACAACAAACACAAATAACAAGGGTAGAAGAGAACCCCCTTCTTATTATCTTGTTTACGATTAAAAAATCTTAGAGAAAAAGGATGTTGGAATAAATATAGGGATCAACCAGCGCCAGCTACCCCAAAGAAGGAAGTATTGAAGTTTCTATCTTTAAAGTATCATTTAATACCCCAAAATCAAATTTTGATCCTACTAGGCCGTGGTGCTCATGGTCATAAACCTCTTTAAACAAAAGAGTTTAAAGTAGATACCCAATTGTAAACCTAATTTGTTTAGGCCTATATTTTTATATTTAATAATAAGTTATAAAAATTCTTAAAATGATTCTCAAATTAAATTCTGTCCCATTATATATACCACTGAGAATTTATATTTCTCTATTAGTTTTATAGTTCAGGTGGCGTATGACTTTTAATTTTAAAATATGACAAACACTTTTCTTTAATCTTTTATATTTTAAATAGTTTACTACAAAAATGAAGGGTATTTTTTCAATATTATCATTTAAAATATTAAGTTAAAAATTTAAGTTGTAGTTTCCTAAACTCCGGTGATTCGGTTTTGGTTTTTACTTCTTCTATTTATTTGTTACCTTGGATATAAAAAAATCCGAGATTAAACCAAATATTCTAGAATTATCTTCAATATTCAATGATCGTTTTGCCTTGAACAATTCAAAGTTTACATTCTATTTTTAGGAATAATTTTTAACTAGCCAAAAAGGGGTTTAGTTTCTTACTGACAAAATGCCCGTCCCCGACACCTATAAACCTCCTAATCAACTATTAGAATTTAGATTACTTATATCTTTTACATTTTTTTTTTCATATGTATAATCAAGTTTTGAGTTATCAAATCAATTAATCTATAGTACAAAGCATTAAATTTTAGGGGATCTTAAAGAACCATTAAACATGAGTTACAAGAACTTAACAACCTTCAGAGTTTGTTATCGTAAACATAAAGCATTAGATCCTTTTTTTCTGGAAATAGATCCTGGGCCTTAATTTTAATTGTTTATCATTGAAGGCCTAAGGATAGTCTCTTTAAATCAAAAATACTATTGTATTGAGGATAATACAATATGACTTTGGTGTTCTTTCTTTTTAGGTGACTATTACATGGGTGACCTCTGCCTTCAATTAAGAACCTGCAAGTATGAAGCTAAATTTTTAGTAAATCCCAAATTTATTACTAATCCAAGGTAGAAAACTGAAAGAGTAAGAGAATAATCTCACTCTCTATATTTCAAAATAATGACTTATAACATTATAAATTTTGGCGTAGAGTCTCTCAAAGTTTCTAATTAAATTCAAGATTTATTGACACATCCTGCTGATAAAGATTAATAACATACCATATATATCTTTATTCCAGCCAATTGGCCAAATTCGCAGCTGGCGGTATTTTACCAGCTATAAACAGGTAAGATAATAACAATAAAATAGCTGGAAAACTCAGCTCATCCAAATAAGCTACATTTCAATGTAGTGCTTATACCGCGGGTGTTCTCATATTTAGCTATAGTAGTGATGAAGTTATTCTTCCTATAACTAACTTTCACCTGAAAATGTAAAGAAATAGTAAGCGAAGGTCACACAGGTTACGCTATGCATTGTAAATCCTGAACAGAGGAAAGATAAAGAGCTTTCAGACCTGTCCCTGCTCCCCCTTCCTAAAGCAGGGCGGAGAAGATTAACGGGCTAAATCTAGGAGGTAAACTAATCAAACTTATTTGGTTTAATTTAATCTTAGGGAATCTTGCCGGAAAGATACAAAAGCTTTAGTAGTACCTAGTAAATCGACCCTATTGTTTCACCCCTCATTAAGGGGGCTTCCGCGTGTTAGTCCCACAGGGAGGATCCCAATTGTATACAAAATTACATTTGGTTTTCTCGGCCCATATTGTTTCTATTAAATCTAATCGGTTTCACTACTTATAACTACATTTCTTAGGTATCTTTTAAGAAAAAATTAAAAGGGTCTACTATCTTTCACTAACGCTATTTTCTTTAATAGCCTAGGTTGCGCAAGCACGAGAGATTACATAGCATTATAGCGAAAGTGTATATTAAAAAAAATTTAGCACCTTTTTAAAGGGCATTCCTTTCAAAATTACTAAATAAGGCAACCTTGATATACCAAAGCTAATAAATAAATTATAAGGTCCTCAATGCGAAAACCAAGAGTCTTTTATCTATGCAATGCTTAATTTTTAGGCCCAATCTATTTTAGTTCTATTTTTTTATGCGCATACAGCCAGCTATCCGAAAAGTTTTTATTTAAAAATACTTTTCATCTCCATATAAATCTCAATATTTATATTCCCTATTAAAGAATATTGCTATCTAAAATATTTAGAATCCCAATTTACCATAGAGATGGTTACTCCCGTCATAATACAATAAGATAAACTCTTTACCTTTAAGATTTTTGTTGTGTTTAGTTGTCATTTTCCACCAATAAATTCAACTATATATTTAAACCTCTGAGTTATATTTATAAGGATCAAACTTCTACTTAGGTAGTTCTATTCAAAATCTATACATAGGATTTAAGTATCCTCGTTTGTGCGTAAACTAAAATTTCCTTTTAGACTATAAATTTTGTTAAATTCAAAGCCGTTATTACTAAAGAATTCTTGTTTAAAGGTATAGCATTATTTGTCTTTGTTCTAGTAACGACTATTTCTCAAATTCAATTTACATGGAAGGAACTATCAAAAATTTTGATTGTCTTTTTTTTATTTTACCATTCTCAAAATAACGAACATACATTATTTAAAATCTGCTTCTAGTAATGTTAATTTCACAACTTATTTTATTAATTTTCAATAGAGGCTTGCATATGTTTTCTAGTGTTAAGCCTTGAAGGCATAGAAAAATAAAGCATGAGAAAAAAAAAAATTTTTAAAGTATCGTTTTTTATGTGACCGCTAACATTATATAGTTTAAGTTAGGATTATAAACTATTCAATTTTAACGTTTATAAATCACTTTTAATATTTACCATATCTGCTTCAAATCATCCTGCAAGAATTAAAAGGAAAAATTTTTGTATTTTTGACAAGTTGAGCATTCCCTGTAAACGCGCGAAGGTGGAAGCACTATTTTTTCTACCTTATTTGGTTGATCCTTACCATACCTTTCGGTTCGAGGTCAGGGATAACTAAGTCGCTTTTCTGCTTGGATTATCTTTTTTCGCTGCTTGTTTCTTTTATAGTTAAAATAAGCCTTTAGGAGAACCCTTTTCCACTCTAATTATTATTGCTTTTATTATTCCAAGCCCTTGTTTTGTTTGCCCATATCGGGACCCCATACCATTAAAAGGCATAAGGAATTACCAATCACCTGTTAAGAGCTGCATACCATAAAAGAGAAATTCATCAGAATGGCGGCTGAGGGTTACAATAATATTATTGAACACGTGGTTTTTTAGAATGATTGAAATCCCTGTCCACTAAGTTATAATAGTTATTTAGAACTGAACAAGCTTGTACGCGTAAATAATCCAGAAACATAAAGAACTATTTATGTCATAAAGTCCTGTATCTTACGGTTGGTGGAATTAAATCATCTATCCCATTCAACCATGATATTTGCGACCCTTGATAATTCAGGCGATATTGTCTTTCTATTTTGTTGTTTCATCTTTTTTCTTCTTGTTTGTATTGAAAATAATAAAATATTTGGAGGAGTACATTGTAATAGAGTGTTATTCATCGGTTTAACTAATAAAAAGCAAAATAGGCAACTACATGGGAAGACATGGTATTGTGGATCACTCTACACAATTTTCCACAATTTTCGTAAGACTATACCGATATTTTTTTAGCCTCTTTTACTAAAACGGCATTAAAAATTGAAAAATACAGCCCCACTTGATGAGATTTTAAATGCCTCAAAACTAAGTTAGTAAAATAGCGCTAAAGGCTCCAATATTTATAAGAATTATATATTATAAGTTTATTCTATTATATATTATATATAAGTAATTACTTAAGGATTCCTAGTAGAAACTTTCATCTATCATGATAAACATTATTCAGGACAGTGGCAAACCTCATAACTTAATGATTTGCACAAAGTGGTAAATCATTTACAACTAATCTTTTTTAATTTAGAGTAATTTTATATAGAATTATCTAATTTAGTAACTACTAGGGACAAGAATAAAACATAGCAATTTTTAACTACTTAGATCTAATTATTTGTATAAATTTAAAGTTTTTTTTTATATAAAGCTATATGAGTATTTTCTATTAGGCTTTTAACAATAAGAACTAACACAAGGAAGAAGAAAGAGTATAGACTGTATTATTTTTGTCCAAGTTCTATAAAACTGGACTTTCAACCCAGTGTTTAAATGCCTCCTTAAATGGCATTATAATCAAGTAATAAGTTTTTAACTGAAATTCATAGAACATTATTTGCTTTTAGGTCTAATTATTTTAAGACCTTTAGGTTATACCTAAATGCTATTTTAGGTATAACTAAAATTATATTTCAATTTAATAACTAGAACATAGCTAATCAACACCTAATAATTTATTTAAGGTATAGATCTTAATATAAGCATAATAAGGGTAAATAAAATAATCATTCGCCACTTTTAGGGCAGCACGGTGTTTGCATAAGGAGTAGCCTTTATAGTTAATCACTAATACTCCAAAACAACCATTTGGCATAAGAATAAAAAAACATACTTAAACAATAAATAAAGACTGGAAAATGAGTAATTAAATCTTTTAAATAAGTAGTTAAGGTAGCCGAAAGGATATTCCTATCATTAAGGTACCAGTAACCCCCCTAAGGATTCTACAGGGCTTCCTAGCCCGAATCGTCACAGCTATTTAAATGGGCCATTGTACTAACTGATGCTAAAATACAAAAAGGGTATAATAGTGTAGAGCGAAAATCTTTTTAAAGTTTGCGTTATTTACAGAGTAAACCTCCCCAGATGACAATAGTATGGGAGTTATTTTTCTTAATTTCATCTTTTATCTATTCAGATATATTGGAAACTATGTCCTTCAAATTTTTAAGCGCCTTTAGTGGAACAACCCCGCTTGGAACCTGGCTATCGCAGCCAACAGCACTTCAATGTTAAGGGTATCGTGTTTCGCTTATTGTTGGGTTACAATGCACTTATTATCGCGTTGCAACGTTTATTCTATTTTACTAGCACTGCTTGCATAAAGTACTGCAAATTA
>JACYFI010000846.1:0-12311 GCA_020975735.1 Ophiocordyceps xuefengensis
ATATAAAATAACCTTTTGATTGATTTTTGACTAATTGACTAGGGAGATTAGGAGTTTATCCATTAATGTCTTCATGTTGTTTATTTTCACTATTTATAGCAATATTAAAGGAAGAAACCTCATTGCTACTAGTAGAAAAATGAAATTTTAAATTATATTGTATATTGTGGGTTTAAAATTAAAATATAAATGCTTTGAGTTGACTATATCTTTAGCATTATAACCTAAAGCTAAAATAATAGAACCTACATGCTTATGTACTATAATCAAATAATCTTTTTTATCAAATGAGTTAAACCTACTACTGTTCCCTATTATTAAGGAGAAGTTAAAAGAACTCTAATAATATTGAAAGTTTCAACTTCAGTTATACTAATTGAAGACACTGACCCTGTATAATAAACTAAATTGCAAACCAATAAGAATAATGATAGAAATTTTAGCTATTCAAGCCACAATATGTTGGTTAACATATATCCAGGTAAGCATCATAATCCTCCCTATGATGTTGGGTTAAATTTATCGTTTCCATAATAAAGAAAAATACCAACTTTATAAAATCATATACTCTCAAGAAGTAGAGTTTAAATTCTGATTCTACCTTTATTCATTCGCCTGTATCTTATTTGAGGAATCTGTCGAAACTTGGGGTTATTAAATGATTTTTTAGTTTGTACCATTTTTGCTCTTTACTCAATCTTTCAAAAATCCTTAAGATTTAAAACACAAGAACCGGGTATTTATTGAAAAAAAGTAAATATCTTTCCATAATTGAATGTTTAATGATTGAATCTAAACCTCAGTGTATCTTTATACGAATAAGTTTTGACCCAATCCAAAGAAATCTACAAAACTTTTCAATAGTAAACATCTCTAATATGGTTGGGAGTTACTAACAAAAAAGTAATAACTACACGCTTTCTGTTTTATGTATTTTTAGATCCTTAGTACTAATTCTAAAAACAGCCACCCCCACTGTAAACCAGTACCCATTGAAGGGTCTAATTTGAAACTAAGTGGTAATAATGGTCGTTGCTAAAAGCCAACAGTTTCAAGGACAAAGCCTCTAAGAGTATAAAGGAGTTATTCCTGTATCTAAAAAGAAGCTCTAATATTTAATTATTTTTTTTTGCAAAACCTCAAGCTCTTAAAGTCCCCTGCCTTGCATCATAAACGACTACCCTTTTTAAATAGATAAATAATCAGAATATTTCTGATTTTAGAGGATAATTATCAAATGAGGTATTACTTTGTTTTAATTTTATATAAAGAACCTATTGTAAAAATCACAAACAACCATTCTTCTCTTTACCATATTCTTCCTGCCTCCAAAAATGGGCTTAATAGATTTAAAAGATGTAGGTTCTCTAAAGCAATGAAGATTAATTGAGAAATTAACTCGAAATGTCAACCTACTTAGGTTTTTTGGTTGATCTGTACGAATTAAATACAGAAAGCTCCCATCCTCGGCATCGCGATCGGATATTAAATCCAGGGGGGTCCTAAAGGTGGTTTGCTTATTGGTCTAAGTTAGACACATAGAATAAAGTTTGTTTTTGAATATTGGGTTAGAGGATTTAACTTGGGATAACTTTCTTTCGAAAGCCCAGTAGAGTATTCTTAAACGCGGTAATATTAAATACCACTTCAACTTACCCATTACTCGGTTGCTCGTATCAATAATACTCTTGGTCCGAATGCTATCTTACTGACCTTAGATCCCGCGTTGCCCATTTTCGTTTTTTAAGACTCATCTCCTGGCTTATATTAACTATACTGATATTAGTATCAGCCACTAAATTATTTTTCCATACTATGGCTTAAGTCCAAGGAAACCTTTTAGGGGTTTCCCGGAATGTCTATAATTTACTCCCCAGCGTTTAGTGGATAAGGATTCCCAAGCCCTTTTTTAGGAATCAAAAAATGAAATGGTTCTGCACTTAAGATTAAATAAAAATCCTATATAGTAAAAATTAACTAAAGAGATATTTATATATAAGGTTTATATCATAAATTGTACGCGTTCAATACTCACCTTATACTATTATAATACATAAATTATTCTAGACTAGGACTTCCTGAATTGGCATATAATTAAACCGTCCCCTAAATAAATGAACTGGAAAAAGTAACCTATTACCGAATCCAACCCCCCTTTCCCCGAACCGGTACCGTGATGGTTTCCAATCATTACGCTCTCCAGATGTTGGCTCTTAGATTTTTCTTTTATTCGTTGTGAGATGGTTTTATTGAACTATGATGTTTCATTTGGACACTCTCTACCATAATGGTTATTGCTTCGATGTTTTTTCGAGCCTAATTTTATCTAACTTCGTTAGCTTTAGATTTATAGGTCCCTCATCATACCGAACGCTATGCATCCTCCACTCTGTGTCAAGTACAAGAACACAAGTAATTCCCTTCCAAGAAGCTTTGATAACTTCGGGCTATTAATTTAAAAATATATATCACCACTTTTATATTGAAAGACCGCAGTGTTATTCCTAGGTTACTAGCGTTTTTACAACTCCAGCTAATCTTGCCCTTATAAGATTTTTACCCATAATTGAAATTTTTAGTCTTGATTCCACTTGAATTTGGCTGCTAGAAAGTCTTTGACAAGATTCTTTTCAGTATTAGATGTACTTTTGCTGATAGTGTTTTAAATTATCTTGGCAGAAACGAAAGTTATGGTAATTATACCTTCCTACGGACTGAATTGGTATGGTAGAATAAGCATCTTTAGGCATTTTTTGCATTGCAGATACCAGTTTTGGTTGATTGTCTTACTTTTGTTTTTTAAGAAACCATTCCTTTATCAATTTTTTTTTGTATCCTAGCGTTATCGGGTGCTAGAAGTTCTCATATTTTTTATATTTGCTGCTCAACAACATTTCTTCGTCGTTAGAGTAAGTTCATGTTTAACTTCTTTTGACGTCTACACCGATAGGGAATTCAGCGTGTTCTGTGTTAGCTTGGGTATTTTGGTTTTAGGCTTGGAAAGCTCTACCCTACTCCGTCCTTCAGAACACCTTTAACTTTGACATAAGATTTACACAGTCTTCTATTGATCCCTTTAACACCCTAATAATTCGGTCATTTCGCCATATGCTAATGTATGCCACTTCTTAAATTTAGGGACGATATCTGCTAAGACGGGTATTAGGTCGTAAAACTTTATGTAAATTTAATTCTCCCTCCAGACTTTTGCTCTTTCCTTTTTGTTAAGGGCAAATCGATTATAGATTGGGCGTTATAGTAGCTTTTATTCCCAAAGTCCGAAAATCTTCTTATCAGTTCACCCGATTAAAAACGTCGAGTTTTCGAGAAAAGCATATTAGTCTAATTAGAGGGGCTTTTAAGGAACCTTAGGTGTTCCTGCTACGGAGTCAGAGTTAAGTTATTGAATTTCATGTAACCCCCTTTTTCAACGCTTACGGAATTAAATCCAAAACCTCTTGGGTCTTTAATTCTTTCGTTGAAGACATCAGCAGTTCTGTTATGAGTCTATTTCGTCCAAAACATTTAGTAATGTCTTTCCCTTCTATAAATATTTCGGGCCCATTAACCGATTTTCTGTCTAACCCATTTTTATGGCGGTGTGGCAGCTTCCTTTTAGGTCTAACCCATGATGCTTCTGTTGAAAGTTGGATCTAAATAGCTTCTAATATCATTCTTATCCATTCCTGTTATCAAGTATGTCTCTAGAGGCGCTATAGGTCATGTCGTTTTACCTTCCGTTAGCTTTTGAGTATATATATTCCTTCTTCCGGGGTGGGAAATTGAAATTTTTACCCACTTCAGAGCTATTGAAAAATTCAACTATAACTTTCTTCTGACATCCTCCAAGACGTAGTAGGTATATACCCGGAGTCCTGTTGCCTGGTACTTTTGAATTTTGATAAGCTCGTTAATAATAAATCTTATCAGTATAAAAATCTTTAATTTATCTTTCAATAACAAAAACTTTGTATTTCCTAACAAGTTCATAAATCTTCTGCTAGTTTTCCCAAAACCTCAGATTGAAACTGTACTGGTAGCTTCCAGCGATAGGGTGTAGCTACCAGACGCTTAATCCTGGGAGAGTTTCTTCCCATAGTGGATGCTATACTCCTCTCGTTACCATGGTCCTTTTAGGATCCTGTAGGTAATCCCGTAGTTCAAATTATTTTTTATTTAAGTCCGTATACCTTAGAGTCCCCACTCTTTACGTTAGATTTGTACTTATTTGTTACCCCTGGTTGCCTGGTTGAATCCATTTGTACCATTCTTTCAATATCCAACATACACATGCACATTTATCCCTATTTTGACTAGATATGCCCTCCTTGTAGAAACCGTGGTAAATAGGGTTCGGCAGCTTTAGCTTTACTTCAAGAGGCTCGGGGGCTCGATTAGGGTCAACTAGACTCAAATCAGATTACATCCTTCCCCAGCGCGTTTGACAAGGAGATGGCACAAGTTAAATGTCGGGCCTTTCCCCTTATCTAAACTCTTTGCCGGATATGTTATGGATATAACTAAGTTCCGGTTAGGGACTCATAATTCAGAATATAGGACAAAACGGCGCACTATAAAGCAAGACCTGTAAATCCACCCAATAAAAAGTATATATAAACCCCCTGTATTGATAATTCTAATTTCTTATAATTAAGTACTTAATTAATAGAATCCATAACCTTTCAATTCATAGCTAAAAAAGTTAGAAAACTAATCATTAGTAGACATCCTAATAATAATTGTCCCGATATTACCACAATAATAATATTAAACGGATTCTATTATTTTTAGATGGTTGTCCCATTTTATTAAAGTTATTTTTGTATTATAAAACACACAATTTTAAAATAAAGGTTTTTTAGAGATGACAATTCAATTACTTCAAAACCTTTCTAGGGTTAAAAACTAGGTAAAGTCATACTATAATACTTATTAAAAAATAAATTTGAAAATTCTGTGTAATCGTTTGTAAACTAATAATAAACCCCATGTATAACCTAACACCTTTTACGTAATTTAACAGTTAAAGAGGAACGACATTTAAGAATAATAATCAAATAATTATAGCTATTCTATTAGAATAAAATAGATATATCACGGCTAACGATTCAACGGCGTTACGGAAGTAAAGGAGATAAGATTGATCTTTTATCATAGTTCAAAAAACATAGTTCAACCCTTAAGTTGAAACCTGAATAATAAATAATCAGGATAAGTTCAACACTAGAAATTGAGGCGTGCTGCTAAAAGAAGAAACACATTTCAATTAGGATGGGACAGCTATCTTAATTTTCATCTTAAGATCATTAAATGAAAATACTATAGTATTTATGTCATGGTATTCAATCGATCAGTTATTGTGTAAAAATAAGGTCTCTGTTAAATGCGGTCTCTATAAAAATAATTATATAAATCACCTTAATTCATCAAGGGTTGAGCCTAAAAAGAGGAATCGAATCTATTACCCAACGTATGGATTAGAGTTTTAACCTTGTAAACTACCCAACGCTTGGAAAAAATGTAGGCATGGTTCTTAATAGTCTACATAAAAAAAAATTATTTTTATTAGGGACCGGCTTACCGCAGAAGAACAAATATATATACTGGTTTAAATATACACGGCTTTAGCGCATATTTTTCATCTATTTATTGCGAGCGTAAGCGCTTTGGGCTTTGCAAATAAAAGTCGTATCCGTTAAATTAAATTTAATTTTTTATATTAATAGCTACATATTATCATTGTTAAATCCATGAAAAAAACCCTAGCCCCCAAACCACATATAAATAAGTTGAATAAATACACCTTAAGCAGTTTGTAACATCTCTTGAATGGTTACTACACAATTTTTTATTCTTCGTTCTTATTGTATATCTACAAAACAAGCAACCTTACTTTGCATCCAATCTCCTGTTGTGTGAAGGCGTCAACTAGAAAAACCAGCGACCTGTGTATCTATTTAATGTTCTGATAAGTAAAACTTTTAGGTCTTTTTAAGAGAAGTAAACAGGGAAATAATTTTTAGGGGTAGAAGCCCTTTATTAAAGAAGTTTTTAGGCTATGCAAGCTAGCACAGCTAAACGCTTCGAAATTTTGAATTCAAACCTTACGTGTTGTTTTTAACCTTACGGGGGGATACGCAGAAAAAAATGGCTATGCTGTTTCGCAGCCAGCCAGCTAGGCAAAGGCCAGCAAAAGTAAAGCAAGAAATGATTTTTGTTTTTTCGTCTCATCAAAAAGGATAACTAAATGTGTGCATGTATTGTTACACAACCCATCAACCTTAAATGATATCTTTTACCTTATTGCACTTTATGTTTGTAAATACACATTGTATAATAAAACCTACATCTAAAGAAAGGATTTAATTTGTGACAGCACATTGATCTCGTTGATAATGACCAAAAACATGCTTTAAACATTTCATCTATACTAAATAGGTGATCTGGTTTAGCTAATCCCTTATATAAAAACAACCTTTTCATACCATACCCATACCCTTTTGTTTATATAATTAAAAACAAGACAATCAGTAAACTTATTTTAGGGATTTAGATCTTATAATTCTAAAATTCACTATTTCATTATTTTAAATATTTATAATTTATAAAAAAGTAACATAAGTGGAAAAACTGATTCGAACCAGGAGCCAACTACAACTACAGTAGTGCTCACCGTCTGAGCCTACAAGATTTACCTATAAAAAAATTATATTTATGTCTACACCTATTGAATTCATGATTTGTATATAAATTTTTTACTCAAGAAATCATAAATAAGTATAATTAACTTGTATCTTTATAATTTTTTGTGCTGTTCACCGGGAGAGTACAGGGGTGGCTAAGCTAGCTCGCCCCTAGGAAAGCTAGAAAAAATAAGCGCTCCTGTGAAAACCACCAGCAAGAGTAAAATGTAGGCGCAAGGGCTCTTAAATATATATTTTTAATTCTTGCAAACTATTATTAAATAGAGGTCTCCAACTTCTTAGTCTCTCGCTGATTAGTTCCGTTTATATTATTTCTTAATTACTATAACCTTGTTACAAACCTGTTGTAAATAAAGGTTAATTTTATTGCTCAGCATAATGCTCCCGCGAGAGATGAGGACTGATTACCTTAGCTTTTTGAGATTTTTAAAGCCTTTGGCTGAATTTCTACGATCTTTGAAATTTTAATAAATTTCGGTTGAATGTTTTAAGACCAATGTGGAACTTAGGGCTTCTTTAATCAGTAGCTTATAATTAGGGCGAGCTTTTGCTTGCTAATCCTTCGGATTTGCAGCTAGCCATATATTTTAGTATATTTTCTTCCCTATTGTGCCAGCGGGCTCACGCGAACAAGCAATTTTGTCTTTACTAAAATAAATTTTAGAATTTACTTTTTTTCTACCGTATTAAGTAGTATACAACAAATAGGTTTTATTTAATGTTAGGGCGAAGCCCCCATCATTTTATAACTTTTTATTTCAAATAGGACCATACCCATGTTTATTTAAAGGGGTATAGAACAAAAATACTACTGGATAATTATGGAATGCTTAAGACACCTAATGTTCTAATAGGCGTAGTTCCGTTAAGCCCCCAAAATTTATCAGAGGTTGATTCGAAACACCCAAATACTTAACACCAAAAAATTATGTCTACCCCTATAGACAACGAGGATAATTCTATATTAATTTTTGTGAACTTTCTATAGAACCTTATAAGATATTTAAGTGTGTCTGCGCATAGCGCAAGGCTAATGCTATGCGCTATTAAAAACAAATTTAATAAAATATGGTCCACAGCATTATGCTGTAATTTTTTGCGGCATACCTTCGTCAGCACGCAGAAAAAATTAAGAAGACTATGCCACAAAAAAGAGAATGGAGTTTTTAACTAAATTAAACAACTTTAAAACAAATAGAGCTTGGCCTGCGACGTATTGGCGTCCCTTTTATTGGAATTTTTAAATAAAGGAATAAAAGGGGAGTTTATATAGCCTTTTAAAGGCAGATATAGCTTAAAACTACTGCTTTCTTGAAGAGATATAACCAGATTTTAAAAGGGTTAACTAGTTCTATGCGTTTATAAACCTCATTCATTTTGAGGTTAGTTATAACTGATTTCTAAATTTATAGAAAAAACCTGTAACACAACTTTAAGTGGCGTGCCTTGCCCGCTTCTGTTTCTTTATAGCATAGCTTTATAAAACCCAAAAAAAAGAAAAACATACCATCGCCCTGACAAAACCCTTTGCAAGTCCAATTATATCAATTATTCAGGCAAGCTACATTTAGTCATAAAAACTTTTTGTGTGTGCGCTTTATCTATTTGTCTAAAAGAAATAATATCAAGCGTTTTCAATTTCATTTTGATAACTGCGTAATAAAAAGAGAAAACAAATTGCTCTTATTTAATAGATAATTGGGACTTGAAACCACACGATATTTAAACATTGTACCTAAAAACAAATCCTGTTCCTCCCTAATTTTCCAGAATATGCTATAAGTCGGTAATAATTAGAGCTTTACGACTTTAATGTAGATATCAATCTTACTAAAGATTTATTTTATTTAAACTTTTATCATTATATCCGAATTAAATTGAACAATAGGTGGCAAGAGAGTCTAAAATCTTAGGGCCTTACCATGTGATTAGGACTTCTTCTCTTTACTGTACTTAAACCATTATTATCTTGGATAATGGGTAACAAATGTTAATTGTGGAATAATACAGTTTCCTTAGAAGTATACCAAGTATCTTTATTTAGTGCTTCGAAGTCAGTTGTTATCTCTAAAGCAATATCTTTAAACAAACTAACCACCCTATTCAATGTATGTTAACTTTACCAAGTTGTTCATATTTTTCTCTTGTATGTCAAATGAAATCATTTACGATAATAGAAAATATATTAGAAACGTATGCTAGTTTCAGTAAGCAGAGAAATTTAGCACTACTCACCATAGTCAATTTATACTGTATTATTTAAAAGAGCTTGCGCCTCTTGTAGCTCAAATGTGTTAATTGTGGGTTATTTGAATTACTTATCCACTAGTAATTAAACAAAAATAAATTCCTGAAGTTTTTGAAGCTTTGGGCCTTTGCAAATTAGAAAGTTTCTCATAATTGTCCTCATCGATTATTTGAAATATGATAAAGGAGCCGTACAACACTTCCGCCATCTAGAAAAACTGTTAAATCCTAATTCCAAATCTATTAACCTTATGGTTAATTGTAATATTTTTATGATTATTTTTCCCTTAATTATAAAATAAAGTATTGGATAGGGTAGTAGCGATTTTGAACTGACACATGGCGAGTTGGGAAACCAGTAAGTCTACCATTAGACCTATGACCCGTGCTACAAAAGCCCTTTGGCTTTTACATCTGTATAATTTTTTATACTATTATAATATCTATAAAACAATTAAGCTATAACTCCATTATAAAAATTAACATTATAACATCAAGATACCTTGATGTAATTTCAAATTTAATATATAACTCAAACTCTTTGTTATATGCTTGTAGTTTTATCTTATTTAAGCGTAGGCATATTGCGCAAGCGGTTTACTTGTTTACACCAAAGTCACTATTAATAAGTAAATATATTTTACATATAGAGCTCTGCTTTGCAGCCTTAAACATTATAATTTTGCAGATAATTAAGGCTGTTGGGTGGGGTGTAACATACATACAGCTCTATTTATTAACTTTCGATACATGGAAGATTCAGGATTCCCGAACCTGAACAAGCAAAAGCAAGTTAACGGGTTTTGCCAATTAAACTACACCCCCCTAAAAAGTTAGTAATTTATTATTAGTAATCATTTTTTCTAGCTATTTTTTTTCCTGTTTAGATAAGCTTTGCGCCTTTAAAACAAACACGTAGCTAATAAAATGGCAACTTATACTTCTTTGTGCTGTACCTTTACTTTTTTTTGCGGCATTACTTCGTCAGACACGACAGAGAAAAATTAGAATGTATGCCTCCTACAAAAAAGATATAACAATAACCTTTACTTAAGTTATAAGTGTATAAAAAGAATATCTTGCAGGCTGGTTTGTGATTATTTACCGTGCTTCGGTAAAAGAAGAGCTTACGCAGCTTACTTAAAAGATTAAGTAAATTTTCACTTTTTCCATAGATATGTAATTAAATAAAGAAGCAAATAATCTCTAATTGAAAAGGGGATTGATCCAATCATACCAGAAATTACACCGCCATTAGCTAAATTGTTGTCTTACCTATGATTAGACCTTTTCTTGTGTAATTACTATAAGATCCTAAAAGTGGGGATGAGAGGCTAAAAAATTTTAGAGCTCATTAGCCAATTAATTATTATTTTAGGAAACAGCAAGGGATCGAACCTCAATTTAAATGTATTTAAAAGTCTAATGGATTCACCATTATACTTAAAAGATCCCTTCATGTGCCCACGCGGTAAGTCTTGCACTTACAACCAAAGCAAAATTTCAGGCTCTGCTCGGCCAAATTGAGTTTCACCGGCTACTTCACGAGATACAGGAAATTTTGAAATCAAGGTGTAAAACACAAAAACATCTCATCTAAAATTACAACCCTAAAATGATTCGTTAGTATATAAAAATTTCTAGTTTACAAATAACCCACCTACCCTTTATTCGGCAAGCTACTCTTTTTTCCAGCAAAAGCACAAAACCATAGGGAGATTAGAGAATAAGGCACAGACAAGAAATTTGATTGTCTGTGAAGAAACAGGTGGGTATTTCTTCAGTATAATATTTTTTACTACCCATTAATGCTAACAGATTACAATTGGTTTAGGGGCTTGCGCTTTATTTATCTTGTAAAAGAATAATATGCAAGGCTCCTAAATGTTTATTTAGAAGCGTGAGGCTTAGCCACTGATCGTAAATAAATAGCTTGAAGTAATCTTCAGATAAATTAATAGAAGATCTTACATACGTTAGGTCTATGACCCACACTTATTTTAATCTTTATTTATTTTTTATTAGATATCAGAAAAACTGTATTTAAAACCATAGGAAGCTTGCGCTTTCTTTCTTTGTCTTTCTTTTCTAATTGCCTTCAGGCTTGGCTTAGAAAAATATGCAAACTAAAAATAAGTACATAAATATCTGTACCTAGGAGTGACTTTGTACACTCCATGGGTACTACCTCCCAGCGGTTGGCTTCAAGCAACCGCTGTCTCCCAATTTCAGCACCTTAGACTTAACTATTATTCAAATCAAAATTGCAGCAACAGGGCTAGGGCTAAATGAAAATCGAACAGCTATTTTACTGTTATCACAGTATTGCTTTACCAATAATTGCTATAACCCTTTTTGTGTATTCTTATCTTAGGGTGCTTAGCGATTTTTCCTTGCACTAGAAAAGCTAGAAAGCACAAAATACTAACAACTAACTTTATATTATTTCATATCTATTTTTAAAAGTTATCCCAAATCTCTTAATGCTAGCTCCTGTGTTTAACAATATTTATAGTTAATTATAAAGCTCAATCAACTTTTTATTGGGCCCGGTGTATGAAACAAATACATACTTTCTAATTTTTTCTTGCGGTTGACAAGTATGCCGCCACTAAAAAATACGTAAAATTATAAATGTTTTGTCATAAGGATATTTTTGTCAGAATTTTCTAGCAAGCTTTCAAGCGCATAGAAAAATAAAGCTGCACAAAAGTTTGAACTTAAATAATAATAAACTTCATCTCTTTTGGTGTATTTCTTTAGTGACTCCCGGCGTAGCATACAGGGGTGCTCTTTGTAAAGGTGCTTTAACAGGATATGTAAATCACCCAGCACCCAGGCCCTGCGAAGCGGCGAAAGCACGCAATTTTTCAATAATACATATGTAAAATTCGAACGGACTTATAATAAATATACTCTCCTATATAGTGTCTAGCTTGCCATAAATAAAAATTACGAATACCGATTTCACTCTAGTGTGCATGTTAAGTATGTTTTACCAACAGAGCCTTTATTAAGAAATTAAAGGCAAATTATTCCTTGGTTTTAACTATTCAAAAAACTATCTTTGCATCGCCAGTAAGAACCTCTAAATTCATTCAAGAAAATCCGAGTTAATTAAATTACAATTATTCAAATTTTTGGGGCCGGAGGGCGCGATCAAATTTGTTACATAATTTAAGGCTGCAAAAAGTAGAGCTTCCTAAATATTTTAATATGTTCCTTTTGAGGCTATTTAATTTTATGAATTTAAGGACTCATTGTACTCTAAAGACTTGCGATAGAAGAAGTCTTAATTATTGTTCGAGCATATGCTTTTTACCGATTAAGATATAGACGCTATACGCGCTTATTAGGGTC